>JPKA01000113.1:0-34151 GCA_000750875.1 Pseudogymnoascus sp. VKM F-4517 (FW-2822) | reverse complement strand
TGCCATTATTCGAACAACATTCGCCTTTCCAAGGGGTGCGCATTGACGGCTTCTGCGTGACACCTCACGTTCTGTTGATCAGGTGGGTTCTGCAGAAAATATCCCCGTTTCGTTGCTAGATCAATACGATCCTGCATAGAGAGTGCCTTTCGTCCCATTGTAGCAAGAAGTAGGTTCTTCAAAAGTTGATGAGAATGTTGCAGATAGCAGAAAAAGTGAAGGTGGTGGGGGGGTCTGTCTTTATACTACTTTTAAGCCTTAACCACGCTCACCCTTGCTCACCCACGCTCACCTTCCCATGATCATCTAAAGTCGCGGTGCATCGCGTCCATCACGTCTAGATACAGACCCACATTTTGTGTTGTTGACGTGGTCGCCATCACTTAGCTGAGGGGATAACCGGATTTATCGCGAGAGCATCAAAAACTTGAGGCGGCGATGCTCTAGTTTCACGCTATACCTATTAGCACGATTGAGAGTAAAAAGCAAGTGAATTTGAAGCTTGTGTATGGCAGAGCGGACGGGATGCCCAATTCTCTTGAGTCTATGGTCGTATGTAGCAGTTAGATCAGTGTTATGAAATAAGTACATGTATGTGGTTGCTTGGGAACCAATCTCATTCGCGGATACTACATGCTTTGGTATACTCTTGGATAACACTCAAATGCCGTCGCTGATTTCTCGTCAACGATAGAAGGTTCTCGCCAGAGAGAAATGCTGCGGTAGGTTCTTACTCCACTGCTCATTATATGTTGCTATAAATGAACAAGTTAAAGAAAGCTATGGAAATGATAATTATTCCATCTACAAGACCTTAAAAAGCTCCGGCGGAGGCCTAACTTTAATTATAAACAGCGGGAGACGTCATGTTGATTGTGAAAAGGAGCTATAAGGTTTTATCATGGCGATTAACCCTTGAGACATCGCCCTTATGGTAAGGGTGGAGAGGATGCCTCTTCTCTAGTTAACATCTTGTACAAGAAGCTGAGTCACTAGTGCCTTGATCGACTCGATCGAAATAAACCCAAATGGGTATTCCTACGTAGGGAGGTTGGGATCGATTTTGTTTTGTTCTCAGTAATAAAAACGACGAGAAAAATTAATCACAGCAAATAAGAGCACAGCAAAAAAGAGCCTTTAAGAGGAGTATAGTTTACAAAGCAACATCTTACGGAACAGATCTCCTATTATCCATCATATTTCAAATGCGAAAAGCTCCTATACTAGACAAAAGACGGCATAATCCGGTAAGAAGTTATTACGGCGTCCAACTTGTTTAAGTAGTCCAGCTCATAGCCCACAGCAAGGTCATCTTGGACCCATATCTGCTGGAGAATATCCTGCAGTCCAAGCAAGTCTCTCAAACTCGACGCCTTCATTACTCTCCCAATATGCTCTAGCATCCTCATTCTCTGCTCGTCTGTCCGAGCCTCGCATCCAATAATTAGCAATGGAAAGGCTGGATCGAACGTCTCCAGATCGCCAAGAAGTACATATGCCCTCTCAACCATAGCGTCGATTTGAGGCGTGGTCCCTGAAAAGTTCCGCGATGCTCTCTTAAGGTAAATCAGAGAAGCAATTTTGAAAAGCTCCATTGTAACCATCCAGGCTGTGCTCAAGCCGGACATAGTATCAGATATATCTTCTGGTGCCAATAGAACACTATTGGTTATCCTCTTTTCGAGGCAACGCAAGGCCTTCTCGTATTCTTCGCTGTGGTATAGTGCGTCTGTTGGTTTTTGAATCATCTCAAACGTGACATAGAGATGTCGAAGGATTTCATGTGAGCAGTATGATGCAGATTTAACCTATCTCTTATTAGCCAAAGAACGGCGTGCAGACATGGGATTTTTCATATTCTTTAGCCTAACCTTTTGTAACAGACAACTTCCCTGTTCTATAGGTGCCGAAGTTCTCAAGCCATCAATACGCTCTGCATTTATATGCCAGTGCCGGAGGCTAAATCGAGCCATAACAAAATGATACTCCACCCAGTTTATAAGCGTAGAGAATTCGCCTTGGAAATGTTCGCTGTCAACGCCTGCGCTTTCGATTAAACCTTTAGCTTCATTCAAATGACCTAGAATGCAAAATCCAGTTTAGCGAAGTCTTTTGAAGAATCGGGCTACCCATTTTATGAAATGGTAGCAGAAGAGTCAACATAGGAGACTTGACAAATCATTCTAGGGTAAGCAAGTAGGAATAAATAGACTACACATAACTTACAGTACCACAAGGGTAATGCACTTGGCATTCCTAGCATCTTGAGCGCGGTGAGTGTTTGTTCGACAAGAAGGTAGAGATCCAAACCCAAACGTACCTCAAGGTGGCACAGTATCATACTAGCCGCAATATGTTGAACTACCGTAGGTCTTTCAATAGAGTTATTGCAAGATATGATCAGTGAACGGAGAGAGCGCGCTTTGAACTGAAGAACATCTGCCTGTAGGCCATGTCGGTGTAACGATGAGAGCGCCAACGCCGATTGTAACACAGCCACAGAGGACGGCGAACTATCTAAAAGAGCTAGACGCATCAAGAGACCCAAGAATTCGTTCTTGTCAGGTTCGAAAATGGCCAGAGTGGAAGACGCCGTACATATAACTGGAAGTGTTAGCTTGATTGAAAATTCACAGGAAGTATTATACTTACAGTGATTAAGAAGATCTCTTTCCTCATAACCTATGTTGATTGAGAGCCATGATAGCGCAATGGGCGGATCGAGTTCTTGGAAGAAGAGTTCCTCATGACTACTAAGACCTATCGCTAGAGTATTAGTTGGGTGATATGCAAATCCAGGGAGTGAGTAAACCTTGCTTCATCCGCAGGTAATCGTGGAGCTGGATATCCCACGATGAAGCATTTACAAAGCTCATCTGGGAGGAACTTTTTGCAACCCTAGGTACATCTTGAATGGAATGGGTCAAGCTCCGCTTCATGTTGGTAGCCTTTGGCCACGACAGCCGCAACCCATACTGACATGGTCTATTGGACCTAGCGCATCTTGAACAACGTGGACGTTCGCGGTTGCAAACTGCTCTGGAGTCTATAGCGCTTGAGTAATTGACCCCTGGATGCACTCACTTAGACAGGGACAGTACCTCTGCAAGTCCAGCACTCATTTTTATGCATCGTGGGCCGGTTTGCATCTTCCTCTTCCTTGACTATGTAAGATGAGTATTGTTAAACAACAACAACAACAAAGTTGCCATTGCTCCCTTTTGGACCCCAAGAGATGACAGATGACAAATGCGCGCCCCATGGTTGAGGGTAACGTAACCCAATGCATTCTAGCGCCATCTGGGAATTGCTGACCATCAACAGAAAAGTTGCCATTTTTCCGTTGTGGCTTGCAGGGATAAATGCGCTACACTGTACAGGGGCGGCCTAATGATTCTAGCGCGATTCTTGAATCAATGACACCCGCTTGTCCCATCCGCTTTTAGAAACGATGCAACTTTTTTGTGTCTTGGCAATTTGAACTGTGCCTACTAAATACCTGGTTGACAATCATAACGAAAATGAACGAAGGCGAATTTGAAATCAAAAAGCGAGCAAAACATGCTTCAAGAATGGATCCAGATCAATATAAGTACAGCACTATTGTTGCTCTTCTTGGTTCATCAACTCTCAGAACAACATCTTCGAATCGTCCTACGATCAGTCTCAGTTCTCATAAATTCAAAATCTCTGGATTATAAACCATAGAACTTTATTAGCAATGTCTTCTTACGTGATTAGTGGAGTTTCTCGTGGAATTGGCGTACGTTCTTGTCCTTTTTTATTATACATGGCTCACAACTAATAAATATGCAGTTCGAGTTCCTCCGCCAGCTCTCTGCGAACCCAGCCAATACTATCTTTGGCCTCGTCCGCGACAAAGCAGCCGTTGAGGCCAAGGTTGCGGCAGAAATAGGCCGACAGAACATTCATATCATTCAGGCTGACACCACGGACTATGTGGCACTGCAGGTGCGCTACTAAGTGGTCAATAAATATAAGGTTTCGAAACTGATTTAAAAATCTTATAGAAAGCAGCTCAGATTGTTTCTGAGAAAACAAATGGCGCACTTGATTATTTGATTGCCAATGCCGCGCTTCAAGCTAAGACGTGTTTGGTTGGCTTTGATACTCTGTAAGTTCTAGGCAGAAAGACAAATAATATGCCTAGTATAGTTGATTTGGGACTAATTCTTCCACAGGAGCAGCGATCCAGAGGCCCTTGAACAAGACTTGATCACTCACTTCCGAATCAATACTATCGGCGCCGTCCATCTATTCAATGCTTTCGTGCCCTTGATTCTAAATGGTCGGGCAAAGAAAGTGATTGCCATTTCCACGGGCATTTCGGACCCCGAGATGACGCTTAAGGCTGATATATACCAAGCCACCTCTTATGCGATAAGCAAGGCAGCTCTTAATATGGTCGTGGCCAAGTTCAGCGCCGTATACCGTGAGAAAGGCGTCCTCTTCATGGCCATTTGCCCTGGTGCTGTAGACACCGGTAGTCTTCAGATTGGTATGTAGTCGCCTTGACAACTGAAAGGGTATGCTTGTTGCTAACGTTTTGATAGAAACCGAGGAGGAGGGAAAGTTAGCAATGGCTATGTTTGGGAAGTTTAAGGAATATTCGCCCTCCTTTGAAGGACCTGTGAAGACAGACGACAGTGTCAGATCGGTCTTGGCTCTCGTGCACAAGGCTACTGTTGACGGTGGTTATGCAGGTAAATTTATGTCTCACACAGAGAACAAGCCGTACCTTTGAGACTATGTACCAGGAAGCGTTAGGGATTACTGAAAATTTTCAAATTTAAATTTGACTTTCATAGATCAACTTAGAGCTCACTCACTCACTCTACTCACCTATAGGCATCACTAGTGAATACCTACTGTTTAGAGAACAAGCCGTACCTTTGAGACTATGTACCAGGAAGCGTTAGGGATTACTGAAAACTTTCAAATTTAAATTTGACTTTCATAGATCAACTTAGACCTCACTCACTCACTCTACTCACCTATAGGCATCACTAGTGAATACCTACTGTTTTGTGTTTTTTTAATTTGGATATCTTGATCGAGGTGGTCTGGATAGTATTTGGGTTATTTCTTGTCTTTGTGCCATGCGCTTTGTCTTTGCCTTCTTGTGAAATGCGATGCCGATTATGTCCTTGTGCAAAAGTAGACCCAATGAAGCCTTAAATCAGGTTGAAATTCCAGCCAAATGCTGCCCATACTATGCCTTCCCCACAACCGTAATTTTTGAAGACAAATTGAGGGGTAACCTCTACGACCTTGCTTAATGGATGCGAAAGCGCTATTTTGAGGCTGATTACTCCCAGCCAATGAGCATATAATTATTAAGGAGGCGTTGGAGACGGATGAGGGGAAGAATAAGAGACTTAGCAGCAGGTTCTATTGACAGCGAGACTATAACATCGAGGCTGGATTAAATCGCACTCCAGCGTCTAGATACTCAACATCTCCGTCTCTAACCCGTCACTTTGCCATGCCTCTCCTCAAAGATCTCGTCCCACTTCAGCTCCTCTACCCACTTTGGGTCATCCTCCATTGAGCCCAAACTTCCCTCCCCATCACTGTCGATCCATTTCATTCCCTCATGCTCCTCGCGATCCAAGTCATCAATCTTCTTCAGCGAAAACGGTAACCCCTTATCTCTTACAAACCCCCTAATCCTATTTTGCCCTGAAAACATTATCTTCTGCATCATATACGAGCGCTGCCGCTCGACCTGGCGCCGCTCAATATTCTCTCTCACATAACCGTCCAGGGCGGTCGGCTGACGCCGCTCGCGCCTGTACGTTGGCGATGTGATGCGGTCTGCGAGAGCGACGGCATCCAAGATCGCGCAGTTCGCGCCGCGGCTAAGGGTGTTGCTCATGTTAAAAACGGAGTCGCCGAGGAGGGTGACAGTGGCTGAGGTCCACGGCCGGACAGCGTCGCTTTTGCGGACGATATTCACGTAGACTGTGTCAAGGCAGACCATATTGGCGAGCTCGCGAAAGCGCGGGTGCATGCCTGGCTGTGAGGTGCGTACGAGCAGCTCGGCTTGCAGCTCGGAGTTGGTGAGGTTGCTGGGGAAGCAGCGGCGGTTGTGGAAGTTCGCGTAAGGGGAGCCAGCGCCAAGCATGATGTAGGAGTCGTCAGGGTCGATATTGTTGGGGGTGTAGCGCGTGGAAAAAGGGGCGAGGGGGTTCTGCCAGGGGGCGAGCATGATGTATTGATTGTTTGGGCAGAAAGTATGTGTAGAGTCAGCTTTAAGTCTACGCAGATGGAAGAGGCGGGGGAGTCACCATTGATCTACCGGGAGACCCTAATAGCTTTGAGGTCCTTTGCGTAAGCGGGACTTTGAAATAAATGACTGCCATGCCTACGTCCTTAATGGTGGCGCTGGGGATCAATTGCTTCCGAATCTTCGAGTTTGGGCCGTCGGCACCCACCAAAAGGTCGCACTCGTCCGTACTACCGTCATTGAAATATGCTCTCGTTCCTCCATTTGGCAGCACCTCGTATCGCTCGAAGGCAATACCTGTCCGGACAAAGGAAGCCTGCTGCACGAGACCTTCTCTCAGGTGCCACCTCGATACGGAGTACTGGTCCCTCGTGGGATTTGAGTCCCAGGTGAACATTTTTTCGCCACTTCCCTTGAAAAACTCGATCTTTTCCCCCCCCTCCGGCTGCTCCCCGATGCCGAGGGCGAGATGCGCCCAAATGTCGCTCTGTAGTTTGCGCTTCAGCATCCCTAGCGTGGTGCCCGACAGCATCACGCGGAATCCAACGACGCGATCATCGACAGCATTGTTGCGCTCGTAGCATGTTACCTGTATTTCCGGTGCCGAGTTGAGTATCTGTGCGAGGGTGAGGCCCCCAATACCAGCGCCGATGATGATAACCTTCAATGGGTCGACGTTATTAGATGTGGTGCCCAACATGTCGGATTTGGGATCTGCCCGATTAGGAAAAGTCTCTGCTACGATCTAGAAAAGCTGCATATAGCCTTTTGTAATTGTACTATAAAATGTAGAGAAGGACACCGTCCTCATCCTTCTCTATGGTTTTGATGTCGAGTCGTGTGGCGATTCTCAGTAGTTAAACTTTAGTGTCTAGCCATATATCGTAGTGAATATAATACAAGGAAGTCGAAGAAGTCATTGACATATAAATATGGACTGGCCTGGACCTCGGTCGAGGGCAGCATAATGACGACACGCGGGAAAATTACTCGAGCCGCACCAATGACGCGAAAGTAACGCTAAACTAACGCGAAAATGTTGCTCCACACCCAACTCACCCACTAAATTACCTAGCTCACCCTTCAGGCGGCAAGAGGCAGCAATTATGCGCTTTGCCTATTATCACGATTGGTAATATGGAAGCGGGTAAGAGCAGGCAGACACTATTAGAAATAGTAGTTAGAGTTACAATTCACTATATCCAACATATTATGCTAAGACTAACCATTAAATAGATATACCAATCTCGGTTATTGAATCTACCAGAACTTCTATATTAGCTTCAGATCTCATTTCTCCCCTAGAAGTTTTCCCAGCCTGAATCAGCATGCAAGGAATTGTAAAGCGGGAGCAGACGTTGCGTCTCCACATACATCCAGGTGGCTTCGTGGGCAGCTAAAGGGATGCCATCTTCATACTCCTCCTCTTCCTCCTCTTCCTCCTCTTCCTCCTCCTCCTCTTCCCCCTCCTCTTCTTCGTCTTCGTAATTTTTGTCTCCCTCGTCCTTAGAATGAAAGCGCCCAGAAGCAGGTGCCTGCGCTTCGAGGATCCAAGCCGGTATCCCTCTCTCAGCCCTCATTAGCACCACAAACATAGGCGGTTTTCTCCCATCTACCATAGCTTCTGATTTATGTAAACTTGCTAAACATCTTTTCATCCACAAACACACAAAAGTTGAACCGCGGCAACCGCATCACATTATCTGTGCTCGTGCGCTCATACTCCTCGACAACACCGTCAGCCCAGTCATCGAACCGCATCTTCGCTTCCTCCTGGGTGACCCCATCAAGTGTCGGATCCTCGGTGATGGTCCATTCAAGATGCGCGCCTAGCCAGTCTTGCCCTAGTCCTAATTGTTTGATGTTCTCTTGGGATTCTCGTTTTATAAGTGAAAGGAGCTGTCCAGGCTACGTCATCGCTGTATGTGCAGCGGTAGATGACAAAGCCGAATTTTAAGAAGGAAGGGAGTTTCATGGCGCAAATTGTGTGGCCGTATGATTCCGATGTTGCTTCTGACGGGGTCCAGGTTGGACAGGAATCGAAGTCGTTGCCCATTTTTAGGGATTGTACGTATTTAGAGATTGTAAGAGTGGCTTTGTACCATTGTAGGGAGAACAACCAGATCCTCATGTGGACATCAAACTCCGTTCTGGCCAAAAAGCTAGAGGTATCTTTATAGTATAATTTACATGGAAAAGATACTTGTTCTAAATATACTTTCTAAACTTTGTGTAAATCACGGGATATATCATAACAACCAGAAGAATCAGCTAACAGTCTTATAATACTATGCCTTATCGGAATCATAACCATCACACTTCATTCTTTCAACCCCAATTGTTGATCTTGGTGTACTCCTTGTGCGGGTGGTCAGCCGCACGCTTTGGCCCAACAGAGCGTTTGGTCACAGCATTAGCCGTGGTGTCAATGTTGATACACCCATCAACTTCCTCAGTCGAGCAAAGTGGGATGAGAGTGTGAGTATCCATGTCGCAAAAGTTTCCATCTGATCCGACGAAGTCTGGTCCCCAAGAGGTGTTAGAGTTGCATAGGTCCGCGGCCTTGTGCGATACGATGGTGGGTGATACAACAAGAACTTCCTCCATCCAAGCTTTACGAGGACGGAAGGATCGTTTGCCATTTGGTGCCGCTAAAAGAAACAAGCCCATTGGTTAGTACTGTTGCCCAAGCATCATCAGATCCAGGAAATATAGCATACCGTTTATGGGCGCGTTATCTTCTCCCCAGATGGTGGCATCGCACCCTTTGTTATTGTCCACAGTCCCTTGAACGTCTTTGCCATAAGCAACAGTCCTGAACTTCAAAGCCGCACTAGGAACATCTCCCGTGTGGTCCGCATCCACTTCTGAAAGTTAGCCTTTTTCTTAAAAGAAAAGTGTGGACTTGTGAAACTTTAGAGCTTGTCCATTAAGACAAGCTCTCCAAGAATTTCTTGCGAGCGAAGATAATCAGATGGTGGGGGGAAGAAGTAAGGAGTTCTACATACACCATGTGCATCTAGGGATATAGTCCTCCTTTGGTTCTGCGTCTGCGTCGATATACCCTGCTGACTCGGTCTGCATGAACCAATTTTGACCGCAATTATAACCACTAGATGGCAAAGGAGTTAGACCCTGATATTCGAGAACTTGTCGAGTGCATTGAGGAATGGAAGAATATGTCTGCATTCCAATTATGGCTTACACGTCACCGGTCCAGGCACCACCTGCGGTTGAGTCAAATTGAGAAACAGTTATCCAGGAGATGCACAGAGCATTGTCGGTGACTGAAACGCCAGTAAAGTCGGCTCGTGAGCCGGGCGAGAAAGAGTCGATTGTCAGATCTGCAGTCCCGCCGACTTTGATGGAGGCTCCATCGGATTGCCCTGTAGAGCTATTGTTCAGTATATCTATTTTGAATGATAGAACCAAGGATACTGACCGAGGTAGTTGTTATTGACTTCCCAGGCATAGGCAGCCTCTATGTTTCCGCCCTGTAAAAACGTCAGTGACTACCCAGATATGAATGAGAAGTCTTGCTAGTTGTTACTCACCAAACCAGGATCATTATCGCCTGGATTTCCAACCTTGACTCTAATCTTAGCACCCTGAGCTGGTGCGTCGCCAGGAATGTGGCTTTCGAGGAAGGAGATGATTCCCAGGCCAGCTCCGAGAAGCCCAATGGCGTCGACGAAGGACATGACGAGTAATGTAAGTAAGGCGAATGTGGAATGCGGGTGAGGAATCTAGCTTGACTATGCTCCAAGTTGCTGCTGCTGATGAGTGATGATGAAGCCTATGGACTGGACGATGGCAAAATGATATTTATACTGCTTTACGGTCGAGTACAAAAATCATCTCTCCTTCCTACATCAGTCGACTTTGCACATCTTGCCCAAATTCCGAAGAAATCATCATATCACGGGGTAAGTGCTACAACGTCATTAAGGATTCCTTCTAGCATCTGCGCCCCTGGGCTACCTTTAGCGGGGGAATATCTAAGTCTATACATAGTCTGTATTCAATGACACTCGCGAATAAAATTGCAGATGTAAGCTGATGGACTAGTTGGTAACAATGGGGCAACTTGTCAAGGAAGGGTACAATGCACTACTACCACCTTCCATTTCAATTCAGTGGGTGTAGAGAGTGTACTTACCCCCCCCCCCCCCCCCCCAAAATGTTTATAGCTCATGGAGGCCCACTTATAGCACCTAATTAATGCCAAAAGGTGTACATAAGATGATCACCGGCTGTGGCTTTTTGACAAAGGAGTGGATCGTTACAATTATTCACGGGGGCGGATACTTCTGCCCAATCGAGATCGCCCAAGGCTTGTACTTCTATTGCCACGTTGGCAAAGCCTACCTTAACGAGACAAGGGCATATGGGAATCGGCAATCATGCTTACAGCAACCTTGAAGGGTTGGGGGCTTGCTAAAAGAAACTGGCTGTTCCTATGATCCTCAATCCAACACAATTCGATCTCTTCACCAAGGCTTTGACCACCTCATTACTGCTTCTAGGATCACAATTTGCCTTAGGCTGTCAATAAAGAGCCGAAATTTGCTGATAGCTAGGTTATCGCTTGCACGTTCTCCTATTTCAGTCCTTTGATTCGATGTGTTGGCTCTATGAAGGATTCTATCCCAGCCATCTAGAACGAAAATCTCCACTGGCAGATTTTCTCAAATTCAGGTTTTCAGATGGTGATGACACGACGGCGCCTCCGCTAGTGGTTTGTTTACGGCGATCTACGGGCAACGAAAAGAATGAGTGGGCTCGAGCGAGACTTTGTAACATCATCGTTATGGACTAGGTTTGATTGAAGATCATTGTTTCTCTAATCTCTCCACACTTTCATCCAACCTATCTCTACACGTCACATTCCTCGGGAAAGCCCGTAAAATCCACAAGAGAAGGACCTTGTTGAAAGGAACTGCTCTGAGCTTATTTGCTACGAGTTCTGAGAATTGTATCCACAGTAACCATTTAAACCCTGGGTAGCTTATCGCATTGCTACAATCATTCTACTAAGCACAAGTCGAAAGTACGATTCAAAACACGTGGTAAAATTGAGAAAGTAGGACTATCAAATTTTGAGCAAAATCCAACAGAAGCTCTAAGCCAACAGAAGAAGCCATTTGACCGTATTCCCAGTGGACCCCGATCATTAGTCCCAGTTGTCTATTTGAAATAAGTTGGCCATATTCCATCCTGGAAGAGAAGCAGAGACTTACTATCGCAAACATAACCTGTCATTGGAGGCATACCCCCAATGGGAGTAGAAACGTATGTGGCACAGTTGCCGGCGCAAACACCAAGGTTGTTGTCCCCTTTGGCGTTCTCTCTGAAGAAGCATTTACCACCACAGTTGGCTGTTCAAAGTTATCGTGTTAGACTTTGCCTGTTCAAAACGGTATGTTCGAACGGAGAAGGGATTTAGAAACCACATACGATCTTGCCAAATACCCTCGACAATTCCCTCGCCGTCAGCGCAATGGGGGAGGTCGTTTTGCCGATGCTGGAGAACGCCTGCCATGGCAGTCGTAGCACCGAGGCCAGCAAGCAAGATGGTCAATCTCATATTGGAAAGAAGCGAAGATTGTAGGTCTGGTTGGAGTTTGCAGTTTAGATGAGAGTATGAAGAAGAGAAAACACAGTGGTGATGGGGAGGTGGGAAAGTGGACACTACCCCCTTTGCAGTTTATATAGCTTCTTCGCGCCGCATTCTACAAGAAATATAGTAAGGGAATAAGTTACTTGGGATGAATGAGTCTTTAGTTTGATCCTTCTTGCTTATTTCCTCTAAGTCTGGAAGGAGAACTCACTCCCTGCATCCATGAACCCACCTCGAAAGAAGGAGCTTGCTCCTGAGCACTTCCTCGCTTGATGTTCAACTGTCGCGGCTGTGCCGCTTAGCTCGAAAAAATGAGGTGTACGAGGAATACCTAACGGGCAGTTTCCTTGTCATAATACTAGCAAGAAGTGCACCGAGTACCCAACGGGCCTTAAACTTGGCACAAGACTAGCCTGGATAGTCATAGATCTGCCGCGTAGGGGTTCCGTCCGGCAGCGATAGCCTTACAATGCTAGTGTCGCCAGAAATAATGTGTAGTACGTATGGAGAGGGCTGGTGACCTGGACGATCGCGGTTTACGTAAGACAGCTGAGGAGTTGGTGCTATTGCTGACTGGGCAGACATTGACAGGCATGCAATCCCACAGGATTCAGTGAAACCTAGAAACACCAGGATGACATCATATGGAATGTGGGGATCGTCACATATGACGCCATGGGTCGACTAACATGGACCTGACACTGACTTTGACAAGTCGCTTTCCATTTCCAGCCGGCGATCATTCAGGGTTAATATGCTCCTTCCGGGCTCAGCAAAATTTACTTTTGTACAGAGGAAGCCAGCTCCCTCAGCCGATTGGTTGATCTGTTTACAAAATTGAGAGGAGAAGCGGGGCAAGGATCCATTATGGGAGCTAGTGTAAACTCTGGTGCTTAGTTTACACGCCAGCATTAGCCTCGCGGGGAACCGAGGAAGGCCCGGCGGAAACACAGCAGGGCACAGCAGGGGAAGGGGAACAATGAAAAGTACCGTTAGTAGTACTATTTCACCTCACCTCACCACCCCTCAAATGTTATTAATTTCTTCTTAACATGCCAGAGAGTTTTCATTGCACCAAATTCAAAGCTTCAACGCAACTACACGGACACAATTCAGTTCAATTTCAACCCCTAATTGCAAAGCATGATGTTGCTCAAATATTTCTTGCTTCTGTCCCCTTGGCTACTCGGTGCGTACGCGCAAAAGTAAGAACCCCGTACTTGGTATTGTGTTTATCTTTCAAATCTCAACGTTATGGTGCTGATATTCGTTCTCCGCCCTCAAAGACAAGGAAATGGCAACATAACGGTGGCCTTCTTCCCCACTACCGAGGAAGCAACCTGTAAAGAAGACAACATCGCAAACGCCGCCTCCCTGACCACCAGCACCATCCCAACAGATTTTGTCTGCTTCAACCTGACAGACCTCTTCGCCCAGTCTTCAGATAACGGCTCGCAAGGCCTTTGGAAAATACCCGACGACACGACTAACCAGGGAGTCGATTACTTGTTAAGAAACCGCGGCTCCTACAATGCCAATACCAACTACACGAATGTCTGGTATCAGCAAGTGAACCAGACAGGAGACATCAAGTCTGGATCAGACGGCACGTGGGTCTTCTACACCTACGCCTTCGAAGACTGTATTCAAAACGGCGGCGACGCCTTTGAACTCAGTGACTTCCCCTGGTTCGAGACAAGCTGCCAGACAGAAGAGGGGGGAGAGTGCCAACAGCTGCCTCAGCCGGTCAAGAGTTTTGCATTTGGCCCGGCCGCCGGATACAATGCCAATCACGGGAAGTGCGAGGTTTGGGCTAAAATGGGAGGCGCCTCGACGTTGAATCGTCGATCTTCAGCGCTGCTCGTTGTTGCTGCCACTATGGCGGTTTTCCTTATTGTGTAAAGAGAGAAAACTGGTGACAAGATACCCTTTATGCAACTTAATGTCACAAAGTGCGAAAGCTGGCCTTATTATGTATTATATCATCTTGGACTTCGGTGAAGTAGAGGTGCGTATTGATGTTGATATTGATTACGAAGGCTGGATATTACTACGTGGTTAGACGCTTTAATTAAGCTTGTTTTTTGTTTGTGTAATAGGATTGTTCAGGTATACCATTGGGAAATATTAAGAGTATCTACAATATTCTAAATATTTTAAAGTAAGATGTTTTCATAAAATTTCCGTATCAAAAACTGAGTGAGGTTGGAGTTCTCTAGTTTCTCTATGCATGGATCTACATATTCAGTCGTTTTCAGCTCTGAAATGACCGGCCTTAAGACTTGCTGTCATGGGCAGCCCCTCAAAGTTCATGAAAATTGCCTCCCTTGCATATTAAATCATCCGAGATGAGTGCATTGCTATTTGATGTGCTCTTTCACCATCCATCTACAATTCTCACCTTAATATCCAGCCCTTTTACAGGCCCAACCCCGAAGCCACCGGCTAAAATATAGTTCTTGTCGTCAAGCTCCCTCGGATCATTCAACTCGAATTCAAAACGACCAACCCACGCTGCGAGGAGACATGCAAATTCCGCTCTAGCAAATGACTCACCGATACAAATCCGAGGACCTTGATTGAACGTCATAAACGCAAAATTTGAGTCAGCGCCCCCGAGCGACGAGTTTGCTTTCCCTGGCATCCAGCGGTCGGGATTGAACGAATCCGCATCGTCGCCCCAAATCTTGCGATCACGGTGCATGGCCGATACCGGAATCACAAGCTGTGTGCCTTTTGGTATCTTTTGTCCCAAAACTGTCGTGTCTACAACGGCCTCTCGGAAGGTCCACACGAAGACGTCGTAGAATCGCATGACCTCGGAACAGACAGCATTCAGATACGGGGTGTGTTCGATGTCAAAACTTGTTACGTTGGTAGCCCCTGATGGGGAGGGGAGATTGGCGCGGATCTCAGCGCGAAGTCGAGTTTGAACCTCCGGATACTGACAGAGAGCGTATGTTGCCCAAGTCATGGCGACCGAGCTTGATTCGTGTCCCGCCAGGAGGAAAATCGTCATCTGGTCAATGAGGCCCTGTTCGGTGAAACCGCCGCTTTGAATGGCGCAGGACAGAATATCCAAATCCGTGAGCTCGTTCTTGGCAAGTTGTGCAGACTTCGTCCTGATAAGTTGGAGGCAATTATCTCGGATAGTTTCGCGAGACTCCTCCATGACGGCGTTCATCTTGATGGGGATGTACTTGAACGCCCAGAGCGGGACGACCAAGCGCACAAAGACAGCGTAGGCCGCTTCCCAGCTTGGCCTGAAGAGATTGAAATATGCTTGTCGGAGGGGATGGTCCTCGCTGTACCGCGACTTGAAGTCCTGACCCATGCCGGCGACTCCCATTATGTCGAGGGTGATGGCCTTCCACCACCTCACTATCTCCAGCACGGCCTGATCCGGAGCCACGGGGGAGATATTTCCATTTGTCTCTTTCGGCGTTCCTGCGCCTTTCTTCACTTCTTCTGTTAAGATGCTGACTATCTCTGTGCTCATGTCCCAGAAGGTAGGGTATAAATTTTTGATATGCTTAAAAGCAAATGCGGGAGCCATCATCTTTCGCTGAAACTTGTGTGCATCGCCCTCAACGAAGGGCATTCCGAGACCGAAGAAGTGAATAGCGAGGCGGGAGAGTGGCTTGGGTTTCTCGAAGTCGTAGCACTTGGTCACCAGGACCTCACGCAAGGCGCTTGGGGAGCATACCATGAGGAGCTCATAATTGAACATGTATAGATATTTGATCAGTCCCGTGTTTGGGATGTCGTTGATCCTGAAATGAAATCAAATTTTGGGCTTTAGAGGGAGGTGGAGATTTACCATCTTTGTAGCGGCCGTCCTGTCTTTTCATTTCGCAGTATCGGCCATTGCCCCATGAAAAAGCTGTTCCCCTACATGGCAAGGAATTAGCACATACATAGACTTGGAGTTATTTTAATGGTGAGATATCAATTATACAGCAGAAAAAAAAGAGTGGATATCGTGAATTTGTATAAACAAAGGCTATAAATTTGCTTACCTCAGGTTGTGGCAGATGCCTCAGAGGGCTGAAGTACCTCGGGTACAGAACCACTAACCACACTGTCCAAAGTGCAATTTCTAATATGAGATACTGGACAAAAGCCAAAACGTAGCCTGGCGACCCAAAGAGGAATTGTTGATGTTGTGGGAATACACCAATCGATAAGATACTTGCTACTCCAGCAACAGCACACAATTGGGCGAACGTACCCATTTCGAAGAAGTTGAGGGTTTATCCCGAATTGCGATGGATTAAGTTGCAGAGAGAAGACTGATAGAATCTTAAGCCTAAAGTAAGAAAGAGGTTCACTAACGCACAGACTTGGAACTAAACATCCAAACTTTCACATGCAGATGCGTATAATGCGCTTACCGCAGATGCTTTATCCACCAACATGTCCATATCGAAGTGATAGCACAGTGCATACATAAGTACAAAACCGCAAACATCGGGCCGTCGGACCCAGAGCACTCACGCCGGTAGGATTTTTGTTATCTTCCCCGCCCCAACTCCGAATCCATAGCCCCTCAGGTGTCATCATCGAACTCGATTGATCCTTCGAAAGCATATTATCCATACCTACATCTAACGCATGGTTGCGAGTACTTCGCTTGCACGTATCCGATGTTGTTAAGCGGGAAGCTGTGGCAGTATTGGGCCATTTCGGTCAATCGGTTGCCAGATTTGGGTGTTCCAACTCTACCTCTGACGGCGATAGTGGCTAAATTGCTTAGCCTTGAAGCCAATAGGTGTTCCAACTCTACCTCTGACGGCGATAGTGGCTAAATTGCTTAGCCTTGAAGCCAACAAGCGGAGTAAGAGCAACAGCGAGGGATTTGTGGCCAGGATGCGAGGAGCCTGTGCATCATTTTAGCCCCGGAGTATCTTTGCCCGCGCATCGTTGTGCCCTAAATTAGAGTTCAACCCGGACCTACATATTCCGAAACCGTTAGCATTTTGTGGTTGGAACCTTGGCAACCGTTGCGTAAATTGTGTGGCCCGACACGACAGGTCTATTAACACCTTGTTGAGAGCGGAACTCTACATGGCTGATATCCCATGGAGTATGTGCGCTTGGTTTCAAGAGGTAGGATAGCTTCTAGCCGAGGTGAGCGTCAGAGCATGGTCTGCATATCTTTCTCTCTCTTTATGAGTGTTCGGCACCCAGAACCTTTGTAGATGCATGTAAGCAGTCGGTCTCAGGACAACCTGATTCATCTTTGCAATTGATTTCAGTTTTGTTCTAGAGCTTGTGCAAATTTTAGTTTCTTTCAAATGTCCTCTCTCAATACTTCTAACTTGGGAGGAATTGCCCAAAGTAGTCCTGCAACAACGAGCACATCGAGTATCGATGGAAGTTCGCCGAACGGTCATATCAATGGCCACAACGACGCCGCAATCTTGACGGCGGGTCCCTGTCCCAGGTTTGGCCAAAATGACGAAAGGCATACAGCGACATTTGACCCGGTCGCTATTGTTGGGATGGCATTGCGCCTTCCTGGCGGTATCCGATCACCAGAGGCACTTTGGCAAGCACTCTTAGAAAAGAAGACCACTCGAGGGCTTGTGCCTTCAGACCGATATAATATTGAGGCATTTTACAGCCCGTCTCGACGAGTTGGCAGCGTCGGAATGCAACATGGTCACTTTCTCTCCGAAAGTCTGGAATATATTGATACCTCATTCTTCACCATGAGCCAGGTTGAAATCGGAAAGGTTGATCCACAACAGCGGATGCTTCTAGAGGTTGTCTGGGAGTGCATGGAGAGCGGTGGACAGAAGGGATGGAGGGGAACTGACACCGGCGTTTTTGTTGGCTGCTGGGGAGAGGTGACTTCCAGCCATTCCCAGTGCTTATGACTTTACCTTGGCACTAAATGGCCACTTAGTAACACATTGAACTAGGATTGGATCGATCTAGCTGCCAAAGACACCCAACGAGCTGGAGTTTACGATATTACAGGATTTGGTGACTTTGCGATGTCGAATCGCATTTCGTATGAATACGATTTGCATGGACCAAGGTATGTCTATTTTTTTTGTCCTGCTCTCTTCGAAATATGTTATTAAATCTCAATAGCATGACCGTGAAAACTGCATGTTCTTCATCTACAACTGCATTGCATGAGGTAAACAAGGTCACCTCTATGATGTACTCCAACTGATAATATAGGCTTGTCAAGCGATTCAAACCGGTAACTGTGCATCTGCGATAGTTGCCGGAACAAACCTTATCCTGACGCCAACAATGACCACCACGCAGACTGAATCTGGAGTTTTATCACCTACAGGTGAATGTAGGACATTCGATGCGTCAGCAAACGGCTACGCCCGTGGAGAAGCGATCAACGCAATTTACATCAAGAGGTTAAGCGCCGCTGTCAGGGATGGCGATCCAATTCGAGCGGTCATTCGCGCTACTGGGGCCAACTGTGACGGTAAAAGCGCAGGAATAACCTCCCCAAATCCGAAAGCCCACGAAAGTCTAATGAAAGGAGTATATGCGCGTGCGCAATTGGACTCTCATGAGACCCCCTTTGTGGAATGTCACGGAACTGGAACAGCCGCAGGGGATCCCCTAGAGCTTGAGGCGGTTGCAAAGATATTTGGAAACGAGAAAGAGACATACATTGGCAGCGTCAAGCCCAACTTTGGCCATTCCGAAGGCGCGTCTGGGCTCACGAGCATAATTAAGGCTACAATGGCTCTCGAAAACCAAATTATACCCCCACAGGTCAACTTCTCGACGCCAAACCCAAAGATACCATTTGAGGATGCTAACTTGAAGGTCCCCGTTGATGCTACTCCATGGCCAAAAGAGCGGCAAGAACGTATCAGTGTCAACTCTTTTGGAGTGACAGGTGCAAATGCTCACATAATTCTCGAGTCTGCTAGGTCCCACGGAGTCAGCACTGAGATACAGTCTCGAACATCACCAAGTCCTCGGTTGCTCGTGTACTCTGCTAGCAACCCCGAATCCTTGCGCGAAAGAGCCAAAACAATAGGCGAGTACATCGAGAGCAGCGTTTGTAATCTGGAAAATGTAGCTTTCACGCTAGCCAACCGACGAGAGCATCTAGAACGCAGGGGGTACTGCATCACAGACGGGTCAGCACCAGCAGAAATGATGGGTAGCGGAAAGGCAAAAAAGCCCCCTCAGATAAACTTCGTCTTTACGGGTCAAGGAGCACAA
Organism: Pseudogymnoascus sp. VKM F-4517 (FW-2822); assembly: GCA_000750875.1. NCBI lineage: Eukaryota > Fungi > Ascomycota > Leotiomycetes > Thelebolales > Thelebolaceae > Pseudogymnoascus > Pseudogymnoascus sp. VKM F-4517 (FW-2822). Next base: position 15,066 of record JPKA01000113.1, on the reverse strand, counting down.
TGGCCAGGGATGGGAATTCAACTAGCTAAAGAATTCCCATCTTTTGACGCAGACATTCGAGAGTATGGAGAAATCCTAGCTCAGCTGCCCAATCCACCCACATGGTCTGTTTACGACGAGCTAGCAAAGTTGGGGCATGAAAGCTTGATAAGTAAAGCAGAATATGCCCAGCCGCTTTGCACCGTGGTTCAAGTAGCACTGGTGAATTTGCTCAAGAAATTTGGGATTTCTGCCTCTGCAGTGGTGGGGCACTCGAGTGGCGAGATTGCTGCTGCATACGCAGCAAATGCAGTCACCGCAAAAGAGGCTATTATCACTGCCTATTACCGTGGACTGGTGACAACTCGATGTATTAAGCAGGGGGCTATGGTAGCCGTTGGGCTTGGACGAGCTGAAGTTAGCCTGTACCTCGAACGTGGCGTGGTAGTTGCGTGCGACAATAGCCCGGCAAGTGTCACACTTTCTGGAGATAGCGACGGGATCGACTCCGTAATTGAGCAACTCAGGGATGAGAACCCAGACATTTTTGTGCGGCGACTAAAGACTGGTGGTATGGCGTATCATTCTCATCATATGATTGATGTTGGACCAGACTACGAGTCGCTATTACAAGAAGTTGTTGGTCGAAATCCTTCTCTGCCTTTCTTTTCTACAGTAACAGGGAAAAAGACTTCGGCTGAAGAATTAGGTCCATTATACTGGCGTCGGAACCTAGAATCTCCAGTCAACTTTTACTCAGCTGTGAAAGCTATGATTGACGATGGAGATACAGATCAAGTGTTTGTTGAGATTGGTCCCCACTCTGCTCTTGGAGGACCTCTGCGGCAGATCTTCAAAGCGACCATGACGAAGAACAAATTATCATACGCGTCAACATTGGTCAGAGGCGAAAACTGCTTTATGAGCATCCTGAAATTGCTTGGCGAACTTCATATACAGTCTGTCGAAATCAATTTTGAGCTATTGGCTCCAAATGGTCGTACGTTGACGGACCTGCCATCATATCCATGGAGACACGACAAGTGCTACTGGGATGAGAGCAGAGTGAGCAGAAATTGGTATGTTTAATGTCCTCCCTACGCGTTAACTTGTTGCTGATATGTAATAGGAGACTGAGAAAATTCCCACACCACGAAATTTTAGGATCTCGCATACTGGATGGCAATGACCTGAAGCCAACTTGGCGAAATGTATTGCGTTTGAAGGATGTCCCGTGGATATCACATCACAAGATCCGTGAAGATATCATATTCCCTGCGGCTGCCTACATTTCAATGGCTATAGAAGCTGTACGCCAGCTTACTGGGGTGGAAGATTTCAGCATTAAGCATCTCGACATTCACACTGCCCTTGTATTGAACGATAATCAAAACTCTGAGCTCATGACTTCTCTCAGTCCAAAGAGGCTGACAGCAACTCTTGATTCAGACTTTTGGTACGATTTTTGCATCTCATCCTACAACGGGTTGATTTGGACCAAGCACTGCGCTGGAGATATCAGACCCGGAAAATATTGTCAAGCTCAAGATTCTCAACTACTGAGTCGAAGGGCTGAGCCACTCCCCAGGACCATACACTCTCCCTATTTAACGCTAAAGAAGCTAGGACTGAACTATGGAGAGAGTTTCCAAGGGCTTGATTCAGTATCGACATTTCCAGGGCGAAATACGGCATATGCCGTACTGCGGTCTCCAGAGGCCGGCGAGTTTCACTATGCGTTACATCCAACCACAATTGACAACTGTCTACAGCTTTTTGCCTTCGCCGCTTCGGACGGATTACTTAGGAAGATGGATAGGCTGCACATACCTACCTTCATTGACCAACTTTACATATGCGACCCAAAAGCCCAAGTCTCTCTGACTGCGGAAGCCTTAACCTCTAGTCGACCTAGAAATGGAGGCGGCCTTGAAGGAAGCGCTACGATAATGGGGGATGACCAGTTGCTTTTATCGCTACAAGGAGGAAAATTTTCGCTGGTAGACAGCGACGATATGGCCCAGGACACCGACACTGTTGCAGCAGCTCGGCTCCATTGGGACGTAGACATAGATTTCGCAGACTCGAGCAAATTGATGATACCATCATCGAGTGAGCCAAAGACTATTGAGGACATTGAGAAATTTTCAATTCTCTGCATGCTGGAGATACAGCAGCAGATCTCGGATATGGATCTTTCGCTGGATCATCTCGTTAAATATCGCCAATGGATTGATACTCAGCTTGACCGTGCACGGAAAGGGGGTCACCCGCTTGTTCAGGACGATCAGGCTATTACTGCCATGAATTCTGACGAACGTCGAGGATTGATTGCAACGATGGCTGAGCACCTCCAGACTTCAGAACTGTCTGCAGCAGCCGAGCTAATCTCCAGGCTGCTTTACAATTGCAGTGACATCTTCAACGGCAAGAAAGAAGTCTTGGAAATTTATGTGCACGAAAACGGGCTTACAAATGTATATAACATTATGGCTGACAGGCTTGACTCTACGGCATTTATGAAATCCGTGGGACACAACAATCCCACTCTCAAGGTACTAGAAATTGGGGCTGGTACAGGTGGAACGAGTATTGTTGCGCTCCAAAGCTTAACATGTGCGAATGGCGAGAGAATGTACTCCAAGTACTGGTGAGTTTTCTGGGGTGTTTCTTGCATTGGTCCTCATATTTGCGTAGCAAATTCTAACTTGTCTAGCTATACCGACATATCCTCTGGCTTCTTCTCAGCAGCCCAGCAGAGATTCGCTGACTACAAAGCCATGGAGTTCAAAATTCTCGACATTAGTCTAGATCCTCTAGAGCAAGGGTTTGAAGCAAATTCATATGATCTCATCATAGCCTCTAATGTCATACATGCTACGCCAGAACTCGCCACCACACTCAAACATGTCCGAAAGTTACTCCGTCCCAATGGTCGCTTCTTCTTGCAAGAGCTACTTCCATCAGCGCCACAGTTTATGCATCTCATCATGGGAGTGTTACCGGGCTGGTGGCTGGGAGGAGCAGATGGACGTCCTCATGAACCTATCGTGTCGGTTCCTAGGTGGGAGGCAGATCTTCGAGCATCTGGATTCTCAGGAATCGAAACGATTGTATACGACGATCCGCGGGAGAATGTACACATATGTGCCAATATTATCGCAAGGCCAACACCAGTTCCAATGCACTTCCGAGCTGTCACCTTGCTCTGCCCCGTGGAAGAACTCGGGTACGTGGATGCAATGCGGGCCGCTTTAGAGGAAGATGGTTTTGATGTCGACTGCTGTAAGATCACTGATATCCCGAGATCATCTCAGGACATCATCTCCCTTCTCGATCTTGAGAAGCCCTTTCTGGATGGCATATCGGAAAATACATTCGAGGCCTTCAAGACCTTCGTAAAAAATGTGGGCACAGCCGGTATTTTGTGGGTTACGAAAGAGATGCAGATGGACTGCAAGGATCCTCAATATAGCCAGTTCCTCGGGCTATCCCGAACCATCCGATCCGAGCTTTCAATACCGCTGGCAACTCTTGAAGTTGATACGTTTAATTCAGCCGCATTGACAGCTATCACGCGAGTCTTCAATAAGTTCCAAGCCAGAGATGTAGCAGCAGAGATTGACCCAGACTGGGAGTTTTCTTTGCTCAATGGTGACATATATATTGGTCGATACCATTGGATTGCGGTTAATGATGAGATTGCTTCAGTTCGGGGTGCCGGGGACCATCCACTGAAATTAGAGGTCGGACAACGTGGCTTATTGCACTCCTTGAGATGGGTGCAGGCCCCTATTACAATATTAGGTTCTGATGAAGTCGTCGTGGAGCCTCGATGTGTGGGAATAAATTTCAAGGTCAGTTGATTATATTTTATGTCTTTATTTCAAATACTTACTGCAATAGGATATTCTCGTCACTATGGGAATAGTAGATGACGAAGGCGCCGGTGTGGGTCTTGAAGGTTCAGGAGTCATCCAAGAGATAGGAACCGATGTCAAACACCTAAAGGTTGGCGACAGGGTAATGATGATGGACAGTAATTGCCTTTCTACGCGCAAGACATGCCCAGCAGACCGCTGCGTCAAAATTCCAGACTCATTGTCATTTGCAGACGCAGCAACAATGCCTTGTGTCTACAGCACCGTTATCTACTCACTGATGAATATGGCTTATTTGAAAGCAGGCCAGACTATTCTCATTCACTCTGCATGTGGAGGTGTCGGAATTGCCGCAATACAGCTTTGCAAAATGATTGGAGCCAAGGTATATATGTCGATATAAGCTGTTGATTTTGCTAACGGTTTAATCAGGTCTATGCAACCGTTGGCAGCAGTGAAAAAGTCCAATATCTTATGGAAACATTTGGTTTTTCTCGCGGCGAGATATTCAACTCTCGTGATGAATCATTTTTGCCAGATTTGATGCGCGAGACTCAGGGCCGTGGCGTTGATGTGGTTCTGAATTCTTTATCCGGAGAGCTTTTACATGCTTCATGGAGGTGTGTCGCACCGCGAGGAAAGGTAAGTTGTGTATTCAGAGACGTGTGTATTATCTCTACTAATACTAGTTATAGATGATTGAAATTGGCCGGAGAGACTTTATTGGACGCGCTCAACTAAGCATGGATCTTTTCGAAGGCAATCGGACGTTTATTGGGGTGAATCTAGCTTCGCTGTCTGACCTCTACCAAGAGTACGTCATCTTTTCTGCAACTACACTACAAACCTAATCTTCTATAGGCTTCTCACGGAGACTGTAGGTCTTTATGCTAAGGGATGCATCCAGCCAATATCTCCAGTACACTCATTTGATGCCGAAAATGTGGAAGAAGCTTTCAGATTTATGCAGAAGGGGCAGCATATTGGTAAGATTGTACTCACGATGCCTTGCAATCGAGTCTCCGATGCCGTTCTTCCCACCCGACTCACGAAACAACCTTTACGTGTTCGCCAAGATGCGGCATATATACTCGCTGGCGGACTTGGAGGACTCGGTCGCGCAGTTGCGACCTATTTAGTTGAGTGCGGAGCTCGCTATTTGATATTTCTTTCTCGCTCTGCGGGTTCATCTGAAAGCGATAGATCATTTCTCGCAGAGCTATCAAGCCAAGGTTGCCACGCTGACATGGTAGCTGGGTCCGTGGCAAATGTTGCAGATGTCAAACGAGCTGTCGTAAACGCTACCGCAGAAGGCAGGCCCATCGCTGGTGTCCAAGCCAAGGTTGCCACGCTGACATGGTAGCTGGGTCCGTGGCAAATGTTGCAGATGTTAAACGAGCTGTCGTAAACGCTACCGCAGAAGGCAGGTCCATCGCTGGTGTTGCTACCGCAGAAGGCAGGCCCATCGCTGGTGTCTTACAGCTGTCGATGGTATTGCAAGATCTCCCACTAATGAAAATGAGCCATAAGGATTGGATGGCTGCAATCGAACCAAAAGTGGACGGTACTTTGAACCTCCATACAGTTCTGTTGGAATGTGGACAGGAGCTTGACTTTTTTGTCATGTTTTCATCTGCCTTGGGTAACTTTGGAGCTGCACATCAGTCAAAGTAAGTATCGCACATCCTGTCACAGTTTGATTTTCGATCATGTCCCAATGTTAATTCTATATAGCTATGCTGCAGGAAACACATTCCAAGATGCTTTTGTCCAATATCGACACCGTCTTGGTCTATCCGCCTCCGTCCTAGATGTCGGGGTAATGGCAGATATCGGGTATGTCTCACAAAATCTAGCCGTCGAAAATAACATGAGGACGACCGGTATGTGGTTTCTCAATGAAAAGGATCTACTGGACGCTTTGCACCTGTCTATCCTAACCGGCCAACCGCCTATGTCTACGAACACATCCAAATATACGTGCACGGCCCAACTCGGCATTGGATTCCGCAGCACCAAGGACTTGTCAGACCCAAGTAACCGTGTCCTTTGGCGGCGCGATAAGAGAATGCTTGTATATCGAAACATGGAAGATTCAACAGTCTCTACTAACGCAACAAGCGGAGACCACGACGAACTAAATACCCTGATGACGAGGATTGAGGCTGATCCTGCACTGTTGTCCACCTCAGAAATAGCGCATGCACTAACCAGAGAAATTGGGATAACGGTTTATCGCTTCATGTTGCAGCCTGTGGAGGAACTAGCAGTTGAAAAGGCGCTATCTGCTTTGGGTGAGTTAGATTCCAAATGATGGCGGTGTTTTAACATGGAATGATACTGACACCCTTGCCAACAGGAGTCGACTCTCTTGTTACAATTGAGTTAAGGAATTGGCTGCGACGCCGAATTGGGATTGAGGTTACGACGTTGGAGATACTAAGCACCAGCGGGGGCACGATTGCGAGCTTGGGCCAAATATCGGTGGAGAGGTTGAAGTCAAAATTCGGCGTCAGAACCGAGAATGGTCTTGAAGCCTGCGTAATTGAGAAGTCGGGAAATCTGGTGGCAGTGTAATTTTCACAAGTGGGATTCTGAGTTATCCAAGTGGTCCTGATTTATACAAATATAGCACTTGTTGATTAAACTCATTTCGGCTTTGAAAATCTCCGTTTGAGAGGCGAGCTGTGCGATTTAACAAAATGTGATATTTTTCTTTCGTCTCTCTAACTTGTGTATTGTCTATTTCGGTAGCAATGAATAAATACCAAAGGGGTTATTTTTCACCCTCAAACCTAGTTCACAAACACGTATAGCCGCAATGTCTAAATCTGCCTTCGCAGAAAAAAAAATATCCTCCACGGTAGTTGTAGATAGGGAGGGGCTGGCAAGGAGCCGCCGCGAAGGTTGTAGCCACCTCAAGAGTTTAACTCTTGAGGTAACTACAACCTTCGCCGGTTATACTCTCTACCCTACCAGCACCTATTTTACTTAGATGTGCTCCGAAACTCCAGACCTCACCCTTTTGTAAAATATGTTGCCTTTGATAACTATGGTCGAGAACACGAAGACTTTGAGAGCTCGGGAACCTCGTAATCATGTTTCCGCCCGCGACTTCTGATGTGCTGACAAGAAGCCATCCAACACCCCGTTCGTCTTCTCCTTTGACGTACCATTTTCTTGTCCAGCTAATCTCCCCTGAGCTGCCTGCCACAAGAAATCTGTCTGCAACTTTGCCAACGCCGGCATATCCTCTCCCATGAGTACGTTGACGTGTTCCCTTCCCAAAGCAAGGTGTTGTCTTTTTGGCCCTTTCAGTGTTTCGAAAATATCGAGTTGCACCTGTGTCAAGGAAACATAGTCGTGCTCTGGTGTCAGAAACATGACGGGTGTTGGATTCACCATTGGGAGAAGCCCTAGGGGCACTGGTTGCCAAAGGGCCATTCGAAAGTATGACTGGATCGTGGACCCTTCGCGGTTGTGGGTAATCTCTGTACTGTTTGTGGACTGCACAGCAATATGCGAGTTTGCCGGGACCATGCCACGAGACTCAAGAATGGAGATGAAAAAGGGGGGGCTTCCATGTAAGATTTGTGCCTCCCTGTCTCGGATGATCTTTTTCCTTACTCTGTCTCCATCAGTGATATAGTCGGAGTAAAAGATGGGGGCCACGGCAATGACTGCACATGGACGTTTGTCGAGTGCTGCGCTGGCGAGAACTGTTCCACCAGTGAATGATACGCCCCAAATGGCGATGCACGAAGGGTCGACTATCGACAAAGTTGTAAGATAGGTGTATGCATCAGAATAGTCTTCTACCTGTCGCGCTGGATCAATGTCGTTTCTAGGAAATCCAGAGCTTGTCCCAGTGTTTCTTGGGTCGTAGAGAAGCACTGTGATGTTGGCTTTTTGAAACTGCTGCGGGAACCCTGGGTAAAAGTCTTCCTTAATGCAATTGAACTGCGAAGATAAGTTAGAGCGTTGCAGTTGGATAGTAGGTCATAATAAATGATGGTAACCATGACGTTTGACTGAATTGTAAACAAAAATCGTTCCAAACATCAACTCACCCCGGGAGTCATGATAACTGCAGGACCGCGCTTTTCTGCTGGGAACAACCATCCTCTCAAGACTAGTCCGTCAATGGTTTTGAATTCAATGTCTTCATAGTCCTTCGTCATGTCTCTGATTGGTACAAGATGGTACTGTGAAGTGTCTAAATTTTTGTCTATTGGTAAATTAAAGAATCCTGTTTGAGAATTTTTATCTATAGACGCCCATCACCAATTTTCAAATTGTATTACCCCTCACAACCTACCCCGCCTTGAAACGTCAACAGGGGGTTCTTGTAGGCAGGGGTACAGTCCATATCGTCCAGGGAAGTACGTATCGTATAAACCCCATCCAATTCTGCCCGAATTGCCGTCGGACCACATTCCCACGCTTACGTGAGCCCTAAGGCTTGTAGTGTCTAGTAATTATAGTTCTGTTGTTATCGACCATTGTAATTAGAGCGACTGAATTTACAAGCTCCACTTGAAACATAAAATTGCGACAAAAAAAAAGCTAAGTTGGGGGGGGAAAAACTGTTGTCGGCCTACCGGGATGAGGCCCGACAAGCCGCCCGTTAGAGGCTGTTTTTGGTTCATGCAAGTTGGTCGTGAACTGCATGCATTTTACTTCGAACTAGCCTTGTTTACGCCATCTCCAATCTGTTATCAACAAACATGCATGCTGTAACGTGTTATTCCGCTGAAATAGCCTTTAATGGAGAGGGGAAAACAAGCCCCCGCATTGTACAAATTAGGTCTTAGCTTAGTCTAGAATCATGAGAAAAAGCCCTCGAGAGTAGACGAAGGAAAGCTTCTGGCTCGCGGAAACACACACTGAAGCTACGGTGGCAGGATTTACGTGGCCTCCAACAGGTAGTTAGCAATCCTCGAAGAATGACAGTACCCAACATTCAGGACACTTCGACGCCTACCAGGCTAGACGACCTGGAGAATACCCTCCCGCAACAAGATATAGTAACGCCACAGATAGGTTTTTTGTTCACTGGCCAAGGCTCACAATGGGTTCAAATGGGAAGAGAGCTCATAGACACTACCACTGCCTTCGGAGTGTCTATGCGCAAGTCAGATGAGATTCTAAGAAGACTATCTCAATCGTCGTGGAACCTTCTGGGTGAGCTACACCGATCAGACAACTCCTCCCAGGTTGACAACGGTCATATTGCCATTCCGGCAACTACTGCGATTCAAATTGCTCTGGTAGATCTCTTGAAAAGTCTAGACATTTTACCTCATGTCGTCCTTGGCCATTCTACTGGTGAAATCGCCGCAGCGTATGCGGCCAAAGTCTTGACACACCACGATGCTCTCATGGTGGCATTCCAGCTAGGTCAAGTGTTACATCGCCGAGGGCTTTTTGATGGCTGTGGGAAGATGCTCGCAGTTGGACTTGGAGAATCTGAGATTCAGCCATACCTTGACCAGCTTGATCGTAGAGATGTCAACATCGCGTGTGAAAATAGCCCGCTGAGCACAACCGTCTCTGGGAGTTCTGCTACTATCGAGCAGCTGCAGAAAAATCTGCAGAGTTTGAGAATCTTCAACAGGGAATTGAAAGTTCCTGCTGCGTACCATTCTATCCAAATGGAATGCATTGAATCGGAATATCTGACGTCCATTCGCGCCATCGAACCATCCTCGACAGAGTCAACCAATTTTTACTCATCTGTCACCGCGAGAAGAAAATCGGAAGATTTTGGTCCGTCGTACTGGCTCAACAACGTTACTTCAAAGGTTCTGTACCGCTTTGCGTTACAAAGAATCATTTCTGGCACTCCAAGCTCCTCGCAACTTTTGCTCATTGAGATCGGCCCTCAGCCTCACCTTCGAAGGCCTACAGAAGAATGCATAGGTGAATATAATACAGATATCTCTCAACTGGCGTACTTCCCATCCCTCCTCCGAGGAAAAGACGCCTGCCAAGCAGCATATGAGCTAGCTCACGGAATCTCTCTTCGAGGATACCCAGTTCACTCGGGAAATTTGGCAAAACTTGGGGCAATATATGAAGCAATATACGCAGAGAAGGAAATCTCTAAGGACCACACATGCTTTTCTATGGATTTAAACAATAAGAGGGCTCTCGAAATAATTGTTAAGGATATTGCGTACCAAATTTTAAAGCTTACTGGAAATGCTCGCGTCGAGTGCCGTTCCGAGCTACCTCTTTCTGATTATGGCTTAGATTCTCTGTTAGCTGTTGAGTTTGCCGATTGGATCAATCAGAAGTACGCTTTGTATTTCTCCGTGGGAGAAATCTTTGATGCCTCAAGTCTGTTGGATTTGGCGCAGTCAATTGGGATGTCAACTCAAAATTACATCCCTAATAGTGACGAGCCACTTTTATCAAAGAAAGTCGTTGCATCCCAGAGTCCTAATGGACTTCCCAAACTCCCATTGCCAGATTTGAAAAGTACGCTCGAGAAGTATTACAGGTCTGTTGAAGCCTTTGGTACGGACGCCGAGCTCCTAACGACTCGGCAAACTATCGATGATTTCGTAAATTCGGAAGAAGGCTGTAAGCTTCAAGATCGGCTGTTGACAAGACTGCATGATCCTACCCTTGATTGCTGGTTAGCTGATTTATACAATGGCTCCAACTTCCTAGACAGAAATGTACCACTTGTACCCTTTGGGAGCTTTTTCTACACTCATAAATTATCCAAATTCCAGCATACCCAAGCCGAGAGAGCAGCTGTCGTCACCAAGGCTGCTTTACAGTACAAAGAAGATTTGGAGTTGGGAGTTATATCTCCAGATATTCTCCAAGGTCAACCAAGTTGTACCTATTTATTTCAATACCTCTTCAATACATCTCGGAAACCATGCATTGGCAGTGACATAATAGAGAGATTCCCGGGCAGTAACTACATCGTTGTTCTATGGCGTGGAAGAGTATTCGAGGTTCCGTTGTATGATAATGGCTCACCGTTGTCATATGTTCAACTCAAAGGGATATTTGAATGGATAATGCAAAACGCGGATGGTGATGCGTCACAGGTGGGGATCCTCACTTCGGATGAGCGAACATCATGGGCAAAGGTTGGCCACTCCCGGTCCCTCAATATTTTCCAGTCCCAAGCTGACAAGAAATAGATACGCAAAAACCTTCAGACACTCCATCCCCAAAACTTGCAATATCTACACGCGATTGAAGCTGCGGCATTTCTAGTCTGCCTTGATGAGGCATCTCCCGAAACGGCATCAGAAAGAGCCCATCACTTTCATTTTGGTACAGGGGGCAACAGATGGAACGACAAGTCTGTTCAATTTGTCGTGTGCACAAACGGGGTATCTGGATTCGTTGGCGACCACTCCATGTTAGACGCAGGCACCGTTCTCGGACTTAACCGCTTTATCACCAGGGCCATCCTGCAACACCGACATGATCCAGATGTTTCTCCTCCGGTTTCTGGCGATATTGGTGTCAACATTGACGAGAAGAAGCTCGTGACCTCTCCTCACATCGAGCTGCAGATTTCCCGTGTAACCCAGGACTTTAATGAGAACATTAAAGATGCCAACCACGTCTTCTTCACTGTATCCGGTTTCGGTGGAAGCATATGCCGTCTCAATAACTATCCACCCAAAAGCTTATTTCAACTCGTTGTGGCGCTCGCATCTAGGCTCTATTTTGGTGCCCTTGCTCCCTTATGGGAGACCGTTTCATTTGGCAACTTTTACAGAGGTCGTGTGGAAATAAATCAAGTTATCTCAGTACCAGTACTACGGTTTCTAAATTCTGTTCAAGACCTCTGCAGTCCAGCTTCTGAGCGGAAACAATTGCTGTCAGACGCTGTAAAGTCACACGCAGCGTCGGTTATGAGGGCGGTGAGAGGAAGGGGGGTTGACCGTCACATTACGAGCTTAAGGCAAATGGTCATGGAAGGAGAAGCTGTTCCAGGTCTCTTTACTGATCCACTATACGCAAGAACGAGACCTAGAAAAATTATGAGTCACTGTCATGAGACTGGAATGGCTGAAAAGGGCTTTTTATTGAGAGATCCGGAGTCAATTTGGGTGCATTATGAAGTCGAGGACGAGAGGTTGGAGCTTGAAAAAATCCTATTTGATTATTGGAAGACGCTAACTCCAAACCAGTGTTGCATTCTCGGTCACTGGGCGCGGGGAAGGACCTCAGCGGTTTTGTCACAATTTGGAGCTTGCAGCTAATACACTTCGAGAGCTTGTGGTTGCATAGGCGGTACTGGGAAGAGTTTCTTGCAGATGTCATGAATCATGCACAGGTAAATTACAACAGCAGCAATCCAAACTAACAACACCCCTCGAAATCTTTAACGGCAGGGACGTTTTCCAACCGTGGATTCCACCTACAATCATCGACTGTATTAGAGGATCCTGGATTAAGGGATGACTTTGATTAGTGACAATTGTTATGGACTTTGCTGCAGTTAGAAATAGACTCCATTCAACTACCACTTCCTTAGATAACTACTTCATGTTGCCGTCGGACACAACTCAAAAATCGCAGCAAGTAAGCGCACGCTTATTTAATTAGCCTGACCGATCATGTCTCCTTGCCAAAAGACGGGTAGGCAGGAGCATCATTCGCACTGCACGAATATTGAACGATGTACGGATTAGGAACACTGTCTGCGCCCAGAATTATCGTCCCATTTGGCGTCGCCACGCTAATATTTTCCGTGGCGGCTCCCTGGGCATTAGCAAACACAATGCGGAGCGCATAGTACTTTCCCTCTTCTAGTTCCGCGGTGAACGTTATGAGTTGTGTATGTGTTGGAGCACCGTATGCATCTTCTAGATCGGCATTTTCTCTGGTCCACCCGGAATATGCTTTTGGGCCAATCCAATAAAGCACAATCTCATCAGATCTCTGTGCGGTAAATGTATAGGTGCCGCCTTCCAAGGCGTGGAGGTAACCGCGGTGGTTGAGAGCAAAGTAGGTAGGTGGAAGAGATTCAGGGGAACCGTAGATTTGAATCATCGCAGACCCGGCTCCGCGTACAGCCATGGAGGTTGTGGTGTTTGCATATTCCGGGTTAATGGTTTTCAAAGGCGTTGGGTCGAAGGTGCTATATCCCGAACCGGCATTCGCTACTTTGTCGGGGTTGGCGTAGTACGCCCACTGCAATCCGGAGTTGTTGGAGCACTCCCCTTGGCAGCAGGTGCTGAGACTACTACACTGACAGCCGGGAGACAATATTAGTGACTCAGTCTTGGAGTAAAGGAAAAGTTAATCATCTCTCTGGGTTACATACTTGATTACCACAAACGCCACAGTTGCTTGCGTCATTAGACAAATCCTTGCAACGCTTATCACAAAGATACTTCAATTCGATTTTATTGCGAGGACCGCATTCGTAGCAGGGGCCCTCTCCACGAAGTGCGGGGATGGCGCACTCCTCCGGTCTAAACATCTGTGCCGTGCACCATACCACACACTGTAAGTCACCTGTTTCCTCATTGAGGGGTTTGGCAGAGCTAGTACTGATAATTCCTGAGTTTGATGGAATTAGTTTCAGGTTTGTAAGGACGGATCCACTGTAAGTATAAGGGGCAACTGTTAAGCTTACCTAGTAAAAGTATGATAAAGATCGATAACTTGGCCATATTGGATAATAGAGTCGCGCCGGAATATTTTACACAATAGCAGATATGATAGTAGTAGATTTGACAGTGATAGAATTTGATCCCGAGAGTAGAATGCAGTCTAGTATTTATAGTTATAGAGTACCACCACTTGAGTGGATAGGACTTATCATTATAACTTCCGAGGGCAGGACAGCTAATACAGAAGTCAAATAGTGCCAATGTAATGCAATGCAAGGTATGTATTTGCTCCTTGTGATGAGCAATGTCTCACAGCAGAACAAATATCATGATGTTCGCTTTGGACACCTCGTCTCATCAGTGCGCCGGGCTCAACTGCTGTGACCGATCACAATGCCAGTCTCTTCCGTGGTTACTCGAGTAGTAACCAGAGTCCCCCGACCACGGACACCTCGTCTCATCAGTGCGCCGGGCTCAACTGCTGTGACCGATCACAATGCCAGACTCTTCCGTGGTTACTCGAGTAGTAACCAGAGTCCCCCGACCACCACTTTAACGATCCGAGCCAAGCCAACCGAAGGACACCGCTACCCGGTCACTTCAGTGGCGGCAAGTGGCAGCAGTACATTAGATCATATGACAAATAGAATTAATCGCAGAAGCATTATTTTGTAGTCACTCGGAAAGCACGACACTCGCGTTGCATTGTTTAAGACAAATTGATTGACATGACATGGCTATATCTTCATGGCGTTGAAGAATTGGCTCCCAAAGACATCCAAGTTGGCGATATCACATATCGTGATATTTAGCGAATGTGATTCATGTCTCGAAGACAAACAAGTCAATGCTCAGTGGTTTTAGGAGTTTGGATAGGAAGTGCCACCACCTACCGATACACTGATCTTGGTGTTCCGAGTTGTAGTGTTACAGGCAATAACATCCAATTCGGGACTCCGCGCGGAGGAGACCTGAGACAGATATGTACTCAGCCGCAAAAGTAGTGCCTTTCAGGAAAGATGCTCCAATGAATGAAAAGGCAGACGGAAAATTTGCTTTGTTTATGTCGCACGCTACATTGTGATCGGAGCCTCGTTGCGTGATGAACAATTGAAATGGGTTTGATCAGCACGATCAGCATAATTGGTGAGGTCTGTGGGGAAGCGGGTTAGGTGGGGTTGTGAGATCCGAGAGATAGGGATGTCTGGGGTAAGGTGGAGAATACGGGGCCTGTCGACGAAGCTGCGATGGAGGACGCATGCCCCTCCAATCAGTCGAAACAAACGCTGGCGAGAACATACCCACAACTCCAGGGTCCTAAATACCTATCAATAAAAGGACTAATCTCAAGCTCTAGCTGCTTGATATTCAGCTCGTTATCTGCAGCTGCACAAACCAGCTGGAGAAAGGCTATACATACGAGCTGGTGAAGGATGCGAGAAACTAATGCTGAGTTGGGGAAGGAATGGAGGAAGGCCTTAAATCAGACTCCTGGAGGGAGACCACCTGGTTGGGGATTGACCCGCTGCACCCTGGATTTATTGGACATTCCATCAAAGCGGAACTAACTGAGGGGTAGAGTGAGACAAGTTCCGCTTCGTTGA
>JPKA01000112.1:0-15543 GCA_000750875.1 Pseudogymnoascus sp. VKM F-4517 (FW-2822) | reverse complement strand
AAGTTGGGCGATAAATGCGAGTGCAAAGGATCAACTACGTTGATCTGGTAGGATAACATCATTTTAGAAGTTGATGCCATGATTTCTTAGAAGGTGGTTATTGAGGCTGGTGCTTCGAGACGACGGTTGATACACAGGTTGAACTGTGGAACTGTGCTCTCTTTAAGTGTCTCTATCTTCCAAGCACCTCACACTAGCTTCGTAATCGCAATGCTATTCAGTTTGAATTGATACTCAAAGTATTTCAAATCCGATGCGAATCCGTTCTGTCTTGTCTAAAATGGGATGTAGATTGCGGAGTTCCGCTGTAGGATGCAGCAGAAGCCCGCACGCTAACCGTGACCCATGGATATTGAAATTCTGGGAGTAGAATTTCATAAAATCAAGGTCTGTGGTTTGAATTTATATAGTTATTTATTTAACAACGATACACTGATATATTCTGTTACAGAAGCATCAGAGGTGGCCATCTAACATTGTGCTTACAAGCACCTATTAATATTGACTCATAGGTGCCTGTATAGAGAGCTTGTCCTTCATTCCACTGTGCGAGAAAATCTTGGTACGTAATCAATTCCCCTCCCAAACCAAGGGTAGTCTGCCACCAGGAGTCTTCTGACGCGACCCACAGTGCGCCATTCACGGAGACCGGCAAAGTTGTCATTTGGGGGACGCTGGTGCAGTATCCATCCTTGAGTATTGAGTATATTGCGTGCACCATGATGGACATTGTGAGTGAACGCCTTACACTCTCGATAAAAATCCAGCGCTGATAAGGGGATTTAGTACCGGATTCATCGTAATTGCTTATTGAATGTAGCTGGGATATCCATGTCTCAAGTATTCTGAATTGTCCTTCTGCCTTAGCCCGTTGACGAATGTCACCATCAAAGAGGCGAATGATTTGGTAGATAATCATTGCTTGGACACCGACTAGGTAATCATTTGCCGACCACGCTGAGGACTTTGAGGATCCAATGAGACTAGAGATTCGGCTATCGAGCATTGAGAAAGTAATGGTCTGATTTTGGGGCGTTTTTTGGCAATACATGGCGCTGATTCCGAGGAGGTCTTGATAGGCGACTGGTGGCGCAAGTTGATATGAATCGTGGTGAATAAAAGGTGCTCGATTTTGGTGAACCAGCTGTAATATAATATCTTTAAATTGTAAAATGCAGAAATCCAATTGCTCCTGCTTAATGGTCGCACGCTCTGGGTATGGAAAAGAATTGATGTAAAATAGGTCATATTTAGTTGAGGAGCTGGTTTCAAAGACAGCACAGGATGATGGGCCTGTTGCCACAGTGTTCTGAACTGGTTGCTCATCGATATGTGGAGACGTCCAAGTTAAGCTTTGGCCTATGATCTGATCTCTGGTTTCGACAACAGATTTAGGGGGAATAGTCTGCATCTATTAGACCCGTATGAGGTTAAAGTAACTACAATTAACTCACATATTCACAAACAAAGCCGCGATCCGCGCATCTACTACATTGCGGGAGTCTCAGATCACATCTCCTCTTCGATTGAGCACAGGTAGCACATGCTTTGCGGCGGGTAGAGCTCTGGTAGACAAACATTTTAATGCATTTAATCGTGAAACACTCGTCTCTTCGACGAAGCCTGACTTTACATTCTCTATTCTGAGTTGGGATGACGTTGGTAGGACTTGCTGACGAATGGAGTCGCATTAGCGCAGCGGAGTTCCGCCTAGCGAAGCGGGTTTCCACCCAGCGACGTGGAGTTGCTGACATTCCGCACATCATCTCTTTCTCTTTTCGGTATCTTGCTCTAAACTCGGCCTCCACAGGTCATGCTGGCCTTCGATATAGATATTAAGTTTTATTTTATCATAATTATATGTCATTCTTGCCTCCACCACATTACTCAAGATGCATAATACCGTAACACGAAACAAAGGTTTCCCAAGAGCCATTACCAGAACTGGGATGAGCCAAACCCAGCAGGACATCCAACCTGCCACCTCATGTAACGCTGAAGGATGAATGAGATTATGAGCATGGCGCTTCACGCCCTCCATTAATAATAAGAGAGGTCGCATAAATTAGGTATAATAATCATTTTTACCGCGGTCTCCATCATAGCATTCATTATTGCAAAACTCAAGATACACTAGCTTCCTTGTTTAACCAAGACTGTAATGATATTGTCAAAGAAATCCATCTCGATCGTCTGCTGTAGCCTAAGTTATCACCTCCCAAACTAGGTCTGTCTCAATTATTTCCAATTAAGAGCGTTATAAAAGGATGAGCGACTGCACGATTTCTTTACCAAATCCTCAACTTCAGCACAGGAATCTTCATACGTTGACCCATGACTTAAAAAGTGTAACAATAACTGGTGATTACCCCAGTAATCCATTTGACGCCCCGTGTAATTTGATATAGAGACTTGCCGTCCTTGTAGCTCAAGAGACCAGCTCTGGACGTCATGCCGTAGCTTCTTAGTGACTGGTCGGTAGGGAAGAGGTAGGTTCCAGATGGTGTCTCCGCCCAGTATCCCGTTCGCATAGCGGGTTGGCAGTGGATGCCTGATAGTGTGGAAAATCTTGTTGCTTTGCAAGAGGTCATCTACAACTACTGCTAGGTCAGAGCTGTTGGTTATCTCCAGAATGACACCAGCGAATGCAAGGAGGGAGGACGCTTTGGAAATGGTAAACCTCCGTGCTGATACAAAAATAGCGCGAAGGTAGCGCCAAGCTGAGTTACCCAGCTCTGGCCATTTTATTTTGGGGTTTGGAGATGGAACCACAAACCAACGACAGTAGGGGCGTGCCAACTCGTTCCACATCGCTAGTTTTAATCTGATCTGTAATAATTATTCTCGAATTATGTACACTTGGAATAGTTTTTACTGCGAAATCGATACTGGAAACTGACTCTGCTGCAGGGAGAAAGAGGGACGCGTACATAGATCACGTACTTCTGGTCCCCGGCGTACTCCGACTTGGTTATCCATATCGGAGACCCAACCTGCCACTCGCCTCCTTTGAAATTGCCTATGCGGACACGAGGCGCAGCAGCAGAAGCCAGCATTACGAATGATAGCTTCCGCTGCTTATGAAAAATTAGACTGATGGAAGTGTAAGCAAGCTTGTAGGGGTTTATTTATAATATAGTATGCGGATGAACGGGACATTTCTATCGACAACCAACATGGTCTCCGTAGCTACTCTCGGCCATTTGACGGAACTTCTCACCTCAAGGCCCACGTACCACGCCTCGAATTTTGCTCGATCCAGCTTAGTTCAATAAACGACAAGCTAAGCTCGTACCCAACTAGCCGTTAAAGGCTAGTCAGGTACGAGCTTAAGTCCGTGGTATTCCTTATTATGTGGGACCTCGAGATTCATCACCAAGGATCGTGACTATCGTTAGGAAGAGGATATAACTAACAGAAATATTGACGCGTAGATGGAGTCCCAGCCCCCGCTAGATATAGTGGTGATAGCCTCAGTCGGCGATCGCAGAATGGAGATGCACAGTATATATAAGCCCCTCTGCCACCTAATAACCATCGGCATCTCTACCAGCATTCAAAACATCGCTGTAGAGTCGCCACCATAGTCGCAGATATGCAATCTATGTCTGCAATTCTCCTCCTCCTGCTCGTCAACACGACAGCAGGGTACCTAGTCCCATACCCGCCCGGCAAGTACGACGTCACATTGACGACTGGGACCCTCATCGACTACACCCGTAACGACCTCTCCGCCGCAGCGCCAACGCCACGTGAACTGATGATCTCGGTCTTCCAACCCGCAAAGTGCTCATCCACCGTTTCCGTCCCCTACATGCCCAACAAAACCGCCTCATACCAAGGCCCATTCCTCCAGACAATCTTCAACATCTCTACCGACCTCACGCCCCTTTTCCTCTCCGCCCGCCTCCCAGTGTGCCCCCGGAGCTGCCCACCCCCAAGCGACCCTCCCATTCTCCTCTTCTCCCCCGGCTACAGCATCCCCCGCCTTTTCTACAACGTCCTCGCCTCTGCCATTGCCAGCGAGGGCTTCATAGTTCTCACCATCGATCACCCCGGCGACGCCAACATAATCACCTACCCCGACGGCCACGCCGTCTACAACAATGACACCACCCAGTCTATCCCTGCAATGGTGGCGCAGATCCACCCCCGCGCCGCAGACGCCTCCTTCGTCCTCGACCAGCTCAGCAACGCAACCGCCATGGCCGAGCTGCTCCCCGCCCGCGGACCCCGGCCATTCTCAACGAACCGCGTCGCTATGCTCGGCCACTCTCTCGGCGGCGTTGCGGCTGTTATAGCCGCGAGCCAGGACCCGCGTATTCGCGGCGCGATTAATATGGACGGGACCTTCATCGAGTTGCCACCCCCGTCGGGTGTTTCCCAGCCCGTCCTCCTCATGTCCCATGGGATGGCGGATGCGAGCTGGCCGGCGGCATGGCCGCTGCTGGGGGGGGCGAAGTTGTGGGTCGATATTGCGAATACGACGCATCAGACTTTCTCGGACGTGCCTGCGCTGTTGCGGGCGTCAGGGCAGGATCCGGCGGCGCTGGCGGGGATGTTGGGGACGATTGACTCGGTGGAGATGCTGAGGATCCTGGTGGCGTATACGACGGCTTGGATGGATGGGGTGTTTGCTGGAAAGGTGGGAGGGCCGTTGCTGGAAGGAGAGGAGCTGGATAGGTTTTCAGAGGTTGTAAATGTGATGAGAGGTGGATTCTAGAGTGATTAGAGAAGGCTTATGAGTTAGTTATGCCTTGATATCTTTAATGGCCCTTATAGAATCGCTCAAAATATCGCCCTGTGCCTTCTTGTCCCGGAACTCTGAGTTGAGCTCAGCACAGTTTCTGCTGCAGAACCGGCACCCGAGGTCATGGCACTAGGAGTAACACTATAAGTAGTGACAGCGGTAGACCGAGCGGCACCCGAGGTCATGGCACTAGGAGTAACACTATAAGTAGTGACAGCGGTAGACCGCTCACAGGTCATGGCACTAGGAGTAACACTATAAGTAGTGACAGCGGTAGACCGAGGCTCCTCATTCTCTTCGGCCCTAGAAACATTAAGAACCCCCTTCCCACCACAGTATTTCTCCTTATCGCCAGTACAGCGGGCATTGCAGTCCGTCTGATTCTCCGCCCTGAAAGCTTCAAGATAGTTGCTGCACCAGCATTGGTTCCCATCCTGCACACCCGAAAAGCCATATTAGTTGAGATAGTAGGTGTCCTGGCATACATGGATTGTCAAATCCGTGTATCCACCCAGTGGGCTTACGTTCTCCTCGAGAATTGGAAAACCGATGTCATCGGCATAGCAGCCCTTGGCAATCCAAACAGTGGGAGACAGGTCTGGAGTGGGTGAACTCGTGTTAGAGGAAGAGATGGTAGTTTTTGTTGTGGCGGATGAAGTTGTTGCCGTCTTTATTTTGTTGTCGAGTTTCTCCTCGGTGACGATGCAATAGGATTGGAGTTCCCACGGCTTGCAGTCGAGACCGACGGAGGGGTTCCATTTGTGGAACTCTTCGGGAGTGATGTTCCAGTAGTCGAGTACCTCCTCACATGTTTCCCCTTCCACGTTGTCGTAGAACTCGACGCAATCCGAGGCTGTGGTTGGGTCGAAGCTAAGATGCGGGCCGTTGCAAGTGGCCAGGCGGACAAGCGCCACGAGGGACAGTAATAGAGAGCTTTTCATAACAGGAGCTGGCGTAGGCTAGATTAGATATAATCACTTATAGGGAGGCAATCATATAATCAACTTCGTAATAAACTACGTTACAACAAACCAAACTAGAAAACCAAAAACGGCATCTAAACCACATACTTTGTAGACACTACAACAAACTAAACTATCAATTAATATATAACCTACATTCTCTGCATCCCTCTCCTCCCTACCAACCTAACCCTCTAGCAATGTTGTAAACTCAAACAACTCCTCATTAGCCACAGCCTCCACCCCTTCCCGATCCGTACTCAGACTAACCTCCTTCCACCCCTCTAACAACCACAACATCTCCCCACACTTCTGCCTCGCCGCCCCCATCCCATCGGACCCGAATGCAACCCGCACCGACCACGCCCTCCCCCCCACCACGCCCTCCCTCCTCACAACATCCACAATCAAATCCCCCGCCATCCCCACATCCCCCGGCATATGCGCCCCCGGATTTCCCATAAACTTCCCTACGAGCTCCCCAAACAGCGGGCTATACGCCGCAATCTTCGGTCCCGCCTCCCCGAACCCGGGCGCGGAGTCGTCGCGCGCCTGCCCGAGGTGCGTGGGAAAGCCGCCGCACTCGAAGGCCACGCAGTTGATGCCCAAGGGGCGGAGTTCTCGGTGTAGACCTTCGGCGTAGGCGCTTAGGGCGGCTTTGGAGGCCGCGTAGTGGGTTAGGAAGGGGAGGGGGGTCCAGGCTGTGCTGGAGGAAGTGAAGGCTATGGTGCCGTGGCCTTGGGTGCGGAGGAGGGGGATCAGGGCTTGGGTGACGCGCATGTGGCCGAAGAGGTTTACTTGGAACATGGTGGTGATGAAGTTTTCGCTGGGATGGTTAGTGAGTGATTCGGTGGGGTGACATGGTGACGTACTCTGCCTCCTCGGCGCTCTTCATGGCGGACATGCCAGCATTGTTCATCAGGACGTCTATGTGCCCGAAGATGTCCCAAGCTTGCTTCACCTTCATGTTGATCTCGGACTGTGCAGTCGTGATGTCGAGTTCTAGAACCGCAAAGTTGTCTGACTTAAGGTGTCCGAGGCGCTGCTCTACGTTGCGGCCGGATGCTATGACCTTGTCGCCGCGCGCGACTATCTTTTCGACGAGGGCAGCGCCGATGCCGGATGTGCTGCCGGTTACGAGCCAGATGAGGGGAGCCATTGCTATTAGTGATGTGGATTATTTAGGTGAAGTTGGTGAGTTATTCGTTGAAGACAGTGATTGAGAATGTTGGTGATGGTGAATGGGATGGTGGATGGGATGACAGGATGCACCTGCTTTTATATCTATCGGGACCATTCCCTTAACATACAACGAAGTCCATATTTGGCTTCGCGGACATAGTGACGGACCATCGTTGACGGACGATTTTAATGCGTCGCCGTCGAAATGCAATCGCGTCTGAAGTGATTCGGCTGAAGTAAGTCTGCTGAAGCGACTTTGGGTGAGAGCGCGGACGAGCCCCGGACGAAGGAAACCCCAGACGAATCTTACCCCAGTTAACGGACGAACGAACGGACGAACGCCTTACCAAACCAAACACCACAACACGACTCTACACCATGGCAGAACGTCACGTACAGTCAGGAGTCCGCAAAAGGATGCGGAAAGGAACTCAGAGCTGCACTGAGTGTGAGTATCCAGAATTTATCTATTAAAGACTTCGTCCACCAATACACCCCACCGACAATACCTGCCTGCATGCGCTGATCTAAACAGGCCGACGGCGTAAGATCCGATGTAGTTTTCGGCCTGGAGACGATATATGCTCGCCATGTTCGAATCGTGGCTCCCATTGCGTTGACCAACAGGTCGGCAATTACGCCGCGGGCCACACCCGTATTGAGGAGCCTGACCAGAGGTCGAATTCAAGTAGAGCAGAGTCGCAAGACATCAGTGGAGCAGATGGCCATGCTCCTATTGTATCAGCGCTCAATAATGCAGATGTACTGTCTACCTCTCTCACATCCAGTTAACCGCCCAACTAATCGCCCTAGCTGTTCGGGTCGACGAGTCCAAATGAGATACAGCGACCTCCCCCCTCTTTCTCACTCATCCAAAGCAAAGACCGGGCTCCTCACCTCCCTGATGGCAAGGTCAAAACCGTGTGCGGGAGTCTACGCTCCGCACTCCCACTCTATGACACCATGATGTCTGTTCTCTCCCAGAACGGCGCGTGGTGGGCCAGCTTCCGCCACAAGACCAGCGCCATCATCTACCAGTCGCCCGTCGTAGAACTTGCCGAGTTCGCGGCCCGCACCTATACGAGTAGCAGCCCAGCCGAGCTAGGCATGCTGGTCACTGCCTACGCCCGCAGCGCAGGCGATGCCGACCATCTCTATGAGCTCGTCGACACGCTAGTGATCTCCGAGTTTGCATATCTGGCTACGACGGAGGGCCTGGAGTGCCTGGTGCTATTAGCTAAATCCTACATTGACATCGGACAGCCGCGGCGTGCGTGGCTCATGTGGCGCCGGGGAATGGGTGTAGCTCAACTAATGGTATGGAAACCCAAGTATTTGTAGTTCACTGCTCCCAGCTAAACAATCATAAAGGGCCTCTACCGTTCGGATTCTTCTGCGCAGCAGAAAATATGGTGGGCTATCTACCACGGAGATCGCTTCGCTAGCATGCTTCTTGGGCTCCCTCATGGGTTCAGCGACGCCTACTACGGCGATAGTTCACTGCTCCCAACTAAACAATCATAAAGGGCCTCTACCGCTCGGATTCTCCTGCGCAGCAAAAGATATGGTGGGCTATCTATCACGGAGATCGCTTCGCTAGCATGCTTCTTGGGCTCCCTCACGGGTTCAGCGACGCCTACTACGGCGATGTGGACGTAACGTCGGAGCACACGTTTATCCTTCGCTGCGCCGTCATAGCAGGGAAAACGATAGACCGAAACATTGCGCCGACCAAACCCTCCTTTGCAAAAACCATGCTTCTAGATGAGCAGCTCGACGCTATCAGCGCATCCATGCCACAAGCCTGGTGGAGTATCCCAGACCAGCTCCCCAGCAGCCCCGGTGTAGCCCTCAACGACCTCACCGAGCGACTCCTCCAGAACTTCTTCTTCCACCACATCCGCCTCTACCTCCACCTCCCCTTCATCGCGAAGCCGACGATACCACTTCATTCCTACGACATCTGTAGACTAGCGTGTAAAGAGTCTTCTCGGCAGCTGCTGAGGATCTATCTCATCCTCCGCACGGAGATCCAGGGAGCGAGTATCTTCGAGTGCAAAACGAGTGATTTTGTCGCCTTTACGGCGGCGGTGGCACTACTCATTGGGATCTCAGGATTGCACGGTCACCGGGACGCCAAGGAGGACCGCCGCCTAATCGCATCCGTGGAGGCGGTTTTTCAGAGGGAGGCGACGAGGGGATGTAGGATCTCGGCGCAGTGTCGGGAGGCGATTAGGATGCTCTCGGGTACTAATAACGACTTGGGGGTTAAAGCACATGAGGTTCGGATCCCCTACTTTGGTACTGTGGTGCTGGGGCGGGCAAGGCGATCTGCCGAGATCAGTGGGGACCAGCGTTCCCCTCTCGGGACGTCACTGGTCTCTACTTCTTCTGACACTCTAGTGGGGGACCAGGGATTCTGGCAGGACTCGCTGGAGATTGAATATATGGGTTATGATTTTGGCAATCCTGTCCAGGGTATGCATTTCATGGACAGCTTTGACGATGAATTATCACTTTGGCTTAATACGACGGCTATGGATGTCAATTAAAATATGGACTCGAGTTTCTCTTAAGATCCAAGCCTCGAGGGTTTACTGCGGGGGGGTCAAGTCCGTACTTGATTGAGGCCGGTTGGCTTTTCCATCTGCTGATGCTTCCTTGGAGGCAAATCTCTAGTTCATATCCCTAGTTCATACCACAGATGTCATGAGGATCATTGTTGAAGTAGTATAGCATATTCCCCATTCCGAGTGACTCTATCTATACTAACGTAACTGTCGACTCCTACATTGTTAATATGTTTGCTTGTCACGATAAGCGCTGAAAAGGAACCTTAATTGCCACTAGGTAACAGTGTAAAATGCCGTTGTGTCGAAAACTAACAAGGTGAGTGTTCGGATTAGGAAGGAGATGAGACGCGAAAAATCCACTTCTAGAAGTGACAGCGGAAGCTAGCGCCTATCTCAGCGCTTGGCGGCTCGACGTCAAATGACAGATGCTCCATGCAACTTTGAGTTTATTCGTCGCTCCACTCAGCCTTGTCATAGTATGGTGAGATGAGATTGAAATCCATGCTCCCTACTTAGTAGGTGTGGATGAGGCGCTTAAATCCGCACCGAGCCGAGACTGGGGGTCATGGCTGCTTGTCCATTCTTCGTTGTCTTTGTATTGGTTGTTGCCTAAGTCAGATTTCCTCATCGTAATTCAAGACCCATAATCCCCGGACAGTTCTGTTTCCCGCAACCATTCCCAGGCATAGGATTCGGCGTCATGGCTACGTTCACTACGTTCAACAATCTCCCATTCGAGATTCGCGCTCGTATATACAATCTCCCATTCGAGATTCGCGCTCGTATATGGGAATTGACAGTTGAGCCCCGCACTGTCGAGGTTCACCTCCTCTGGAAGGACTTTGTCCCTCGTCTAGTCTCGACAACCCCTATGCCAGCACCACTACAAGCCTGCCGCGAAGCCCGTAACATGAGGCTATATGGGAATTGACAGTTGAGCCCCGCACTGTCGAGGTTCACCTCCTCTGGAAGGACTTTGACCCTCGTCTAGTCTCGACAACCCCTATGCCAGCACCACTACAGGCCTGCCGCGAAGCCCGTAACATGGGGCTATGCAAGCGAGCCTTCTCTGAGATCGGCACGGCTGACCGCTATGTCTGGCTCAACTTGGATATCGACATGGTTTCCATCGGCACGGTTCCGTTTCTGGTCTTGGAGCGAGTCGCACCTATGATCAAGCGGCTCAAGTTTGAGCGCAAAAACCAGGACGAATACTGGTGGTATTTTGAATCGGGCGGGATTGAGGATTTCGTCAATGCAGAGGAGATTCATGTCATCTATGCGGACGGATTTAAGAAATGGGGTGGGACTACAAGGAATACAACTGGCCGTGCGCGGTGGAAAACATAGTCTTTTTCGACCTGGATGAAGGTCTGGAGATGAGGGGCAGGGAGTTCGAAGAATGGTATCAGGAATGGTATGAGGGAGAGATTAGTCGAGTGCTGGATATGGACGAAGAAGAAGCAAACGAATTATTTGCAGAGTTGACTACCCGGGGACATTTGGCGACGTACGCCGACGTACGACGACGACGTACGATAGAAGGAGTTGGCGCCGCGCCCTGAGAAGTTCGAGCGTCGTTGATTTGCGCCTCAATCACATGACCCACTGAGATATACTTGTCTCGGTCGTCCCACCGCTTTCCTCATCACCACATCCATCGACCACATCATCGTTTGATCACCACTATCTCGCATCACGTGCCAGGCACCACCCACTCCCACGGGTCACATGACATCACCATCCCTGATTCCGATCACAGAACAAAATCCCTAAGCTCCCGGCGCCATCAGCCAATCAGCACCTATCGGCCTCAACCCCCACCCAATCCACCCCAATCCACCCCAATCCACCCCCAAACGATGGCGCCATCCCACGTGATCGCACCACTCACAAAAGCCCGCTTAAATTTCCCAGAGACCTGTTGGCTGCTTTGTAAGGCAGATTGGGCGGGCAAATTCAAGGTTCGTGCCTGGCGCGATCACGCAATCGCGCTGGATGGGGGATGGTGCGGATTGCGTGCTTTTTTCTGAAATTTAATTTTCACAGCTTACCGGGCGTGGGTTTTTATGGAGAGTTACTTTGGGGGGATTTTATGTATTTTTTTATCGAGGGGCGAGTACTTTGTATGGGATGGGAATGGGGATACAGGAGGAAGGAGAGGGAGGTGGTGATGAGGGGAGATGGTCGTTCTTTATGTAGTGATGGTGGTGATGGTGGTGGATGTGAGAAATGTGAGAATTGGTTACAATAAGAGCGCAAGCACGCAATTGAGTCTACGCCCACTCACCTCTCCAACCTACGTAAGGGTACTTGGGACAGTACTTACCTCCAGGCTCAGTTTCTCATATTCCCTCAAGGTACCTTTCCCACCCCATTCTTCGTCCCTTTTCCCCACAATACACCATAGCACGTCTTATTCCCCCGTACCTCTCTCTTTCCCCCTCGGACGCCCTCGGAATGGCCCTTGAAGACGCCATCTTGCGTGCCATCTCGCCGTCTCTCTCAGGTCTCAGAGCCCGAGTAGCAGTGGGATCGCTGTACTTTACTGAGCTCGACACCAGAGTATAGGGTACTTCCCCCGGATTCGTAATCCGCCGCGAGAAAAGCCGTTGCCTCCAGCCGTTTATGCGTGTGTGCGTGTAAAGTGCGTGGCCGTGGTGGAGGTGGTGTGTACTTCATATGTGTGCGCTCCATAGTAGCCACCGCGCTCATTGACATCTGACATATTCCATCCCAGCTGGCTCCCTCGAACAGCCCCGCTCTTCCTCTTTCTCGCTCGTCTGCCTTACTTCTTTCTCTCTCTCTCCTTCCTTTCCTCCTTCTCTCCTTCTCTTCTCCATCTTCTTCCATAAACCCGGTTTCCTGATTATTCGTCCTCTTTGAACTTTGTCATCATTCAACTCTTTGTTGTTGGCATTGTCTGCATTATTCATCAGACTCTTGACTGCAGTCTCTTGTTCATGACCGACTTATAAGAAGCACACACACCCACACGACTGCTCACCCCTCATTTCACCCATTTAACCCCTCGATCTACCACACACGTCACATCCGCTGGAAAAAAACAACGCCTCGACTCTCACCCAAAACCAATCCAGAGATCGAAAATCACATACCTGAAACACCACACATACAACCCACCAACCTCACGATGGGTTCCTCCAAAGACGCCTCCAGCGACGCCGAGTCCGGCTATGCCTCCGGCACTTCCTCCCGCACAACCCTCCCACAAATCACCTTCACCAAGCCGCAACTAAAGCACATCAACTCTCAACTCTCCCGCATGGAACCCCTCGCCATCCTCCGCTGGGCCAAGACCACCCTCCCCTCCCTCTTCCAAACCACCGCCTTCGGCCTCACCGGCCTCGTCACCATCGACCTCCTCTCCAAGCTGCAAGCCGAGGACCCCTCCTCCCCCGCCGTCCCCCTCATCTTCCTCGACACCTTCCACCACTTCCCCGAGACCCTCGACCTGCTCCAGCGCATCCAGGCCCGCTACCCAGACGTCGCTCTCCACACCTTTGCCCCCGCAGGCCTCGCCAATGCCGCGGAATTCGAGACCAAATACGGCCCCAAGCTGTGGGAGACTGACCCAGATCTATACGACTGGGTTGCCAAGGTCGAGCTGGCCGAGCGCGCATACGCCGATCTCGGCGTCGCGGCTGTCCTCACCGGCCGCCGTCGTTCTCAGGGCGACAAGCGCACCGATCTCGGCGTGCTGGAAGTCGATGACGCCGGACTGGTCAAGCTGAACCCGCTCTTCAACTGGAGCTTCGCGCAGGTCAAGGCGTACATCGACGAGAACAACGTGCCGTACAACGTGCTGCTGGATCAGGGATACAAGAGCGTCGGGGACTGGCACAGCACCCAGCCCGTGGCGCAGGGCGAGGACGAGCGCGCGGGCAGGTGGAAGGGTCAGGAGAAGACGGAGTGCGGGATCCATAATAAGAGGAGCAAGTACGCCGTGTACCTCGAGGAGATGGAGAGGAAAGCGAAGGCCGAGGCGGAGGCTGCTGCGGCGGCTGCTCCAGCGCCTGTGGCGCCGGTGGAGATCGCGATCTGAACGAGCATCGCAGGGGAAGCGGAAGCGGACTGATTTTTATTGATGGCATTCATGACGGCGTTAGCGGGAGCATTAAATCGTCACGGCGTTGGGCGGGGATCCCCCCATTTTTATGGCGTTTTCTTTTTTTAATATCTTGGGCATAATATCGGCCAGCGGGATGGATTTTGGCGAAAGAAGAGACATGATCATAGATGGATTCTGAAGGCACTCGGGGAGGAGACGGGGTTGTATATAGAAAATGAAGAAGAGTGCTACTTTAATAACTTGCCTTCTTGATGATCTTTTCGTGATTCCAGATGAAATGGTGAGATGGGATGTGAGGATTGTGGTGAAGATTGGGATGGTGAGGGCGGTGATGGAGATACGACACCCTCACGTGCGCAAGGGGACCTTATCTGGAGCGGGGTCCAGCGGCTCGTCACGCTTCTTATCGGCCCAAGCTCCGCCGCTTCGACGACGTCTCTCAAACACACAGGGACTAAAAGTTAATATCAACCCAGGCAAATCGCTAGCCCATGAGCTCTGCAGAAACAGCCAACTTGATCATGGAAAGAAAAGAAAAAAAGACCCTGAATATAATCTGATGTCATTGTGACGATGCGATGTGAGATAGCAGAACTGATAGCAAACTCCACGGCAGTGGACAATGACTGAGAAGAGCTCCCAGTTCCTGCCATTGCAACACCCAGCGCTGCCTTCGGTACGCTGGGAGAAGGCCTCCCCCAGCACCCAGATCTTGGCTCATAGCTGATTTGACCCCGCCTAATGACCTATCTCACATCACATCCAAGACACCCAAAGCCATGCCTGTGATGGGCTACCAGACGCCCGATGTCCGATGCTAAGCTATCTCAGCTACACTCTCTTCTCGTCGCTGAATCTAGCTGTACCTAGGAACCCCGTGGTACATCTAAGACGGTATATTACTAGGAGCTGCGAGTTTTATTTGCCGGAAAAGCGGGGAGTTATTGGCGGTAGAGACTATATAGCCCGAATCGAGGCAGATGGATCCGATGCCTCTAGGTGCTCTGGGCGTTCTCTCTGAGATAGATTTGGGTGGTCTGTACTGGCTGAGAAGAGGTGGGTGCTCTGCACCGGCGTGTTAAAAACAGTGAATTCCCTAGTATAAGGCATCTCATATCTGTCTACTCCTCAATATTTGTCGCCAATTCACTCAATTCTTTTCGCCACATGAAGATCTCAATTGTCCTCACGACCCTATTAGTTAGACTTGCAACAGCGGTCCCCCTTGCGGATACGGCTGTAAAAGCAGAAGAGCCAAATTACCTCAACGAGTATGATATTTGCATCCCCCTCCAGGTTCTCAGACGATGCGCACGCCCTGTATCGAACGCTAGCAGGGACGCACCACCTCACCTCGCCATTCTCGGTAAGCATCGTCTGATACACGACAGGCTGTGGAAAACCCGATACCGAGCTGCCCATCACAGCTAGCCGATCTCCGATTGTTTGCTACTACGTATGACAGGTAAAAGCTGTCGTAAAACCCCAGTACAACCCGAGTTCATACACTGTCCAACCCAGCTGCGTCTATGACGCGCTATCATGCACTCTGCGGAAAAGAGCACACAAAGCACATATAAATGCGATACCCCCCCCGAAAGTATAAATCAGTAGCCCCCTACAAACGGGGTTGATATCCTTCCTATCCCACTCAAAACCTCCCATCCGTCGCCGCCTCGCAACTCACCATGAAACCCTCCTCCTCACTCCTTCTCCCCTCCCTCCTCCTAACCCTCACTACCGCGATCCCCCTCGCACCGCTGCCTACACCGCTGTGCGTAGCGGTTGCGGGGGGGCTGTGTGATAGCCTCGATAGTGATGGGCCTATGCAGTGTTGTGGTGGGTACCAGTGCCAGCTCGTACGTATTTCTGCCCCTAAGGAAGTAGTGAGGCGGTGCTAAAGGGCTGATTTTGTGTGGGGGGGTTAGAGACGAGATAGGTGGGTTTGTGCGGGGTTGTTATAGGAGAAGTGGAGGCGGGTGC
>JPKA01000111.1:0-49364 GCA_000750875.1 Pseudogymnoascus sp. VKM F-4517 (FW-2822) | reverse complement strand
CCCATCCCCCTCCCCCCAATCCCCTTCTTCCCGTCCCAGAACTCTAGATCCAACCATCCCGTCCATCCCGTCCGTCCCAAACCCCCAAAATCCCAGCGCCCAGTCACTCCACCCTGCTTCCTCTACCCACCCATGACCCCCCTCCTTCCCCCCTGTAGTGAATAATTCCGCTACACTCGATGGGGATGGATGTCGGCTGATACACCAAAAGTGCTGAAAACAACACTCGGGGGCTCGAGGTGAGTCCACAACCACTCAGCTTCTCCTAAGGTAAGAGCGTTCGTAGGTTATTTGTAGTGTTTACACCCACTCTGGACCCGGAAGCTAGAACAAACATCACCCCACCCCAAATTAAGCCAAAATAAAAATAACTTGCGATAGACCACGCCGACTTCAACTTTCAAGGCAGGCACTACGACAAATACTAAATCAACTTCCTCAAGGAGTCATAGTCTCTATATAATGGCTAGCATGCCAACTTTTGACCTTCACTTTAAACATTCCGTGTTGCATCCATCGTTCCTTCATAGCAGCGATGCAAAATAAAACGCCTCCCGATAATGGCAACGAAGCCGACCAGGTGCCTCTAAGCAATGACAACGATACAGAACACAACCCCCCCAGCTCTACAGCCAGGAAGGACCATGGCCACCACAAAGTAGAGACGGAAAAGGCTGATGAGGAGTCTGGCGATGAGTTCGATCATGTGTCTGATTCAAGAGAACAGTACCGTCTCATAATGGACTAGTGCTAAATATGGACGACGAGACGTTTAATAACAGTACACGAACGACAATGTTGCACTATAACAGAACAGCAGTGACGACAGCATGACACTCGTTGGGATTGAAAATCGCCCATCCTCCCTCCACCTTGAAAACACTGTCTGGTCTTTGCATATTGCATATATCTGCAAAGCCTCTCTTAAAAATTTAGGCAGCTTGAATATTGGCAGTATTACTTGGAACCGTTGTGTATTTTTTGGTGGATATAATCCTGAAAGAATTCATATAACAATTTGTAATGTTGTGCCTGGGTGTTGGGGTGATGGTGTTGATAAAGTTAGAGATAAGATTAGATTAGATCTCGTCGCGTTCCCCAGTCCAGTCCACATCAACTTTTTACCCTCTCCGAACAGCCCAAACCACGACCGCCTTAGAGCAACCCCAGCTCCACCAACCCTCCAATGGCGCCAGGAGACACCCCAAAGCCGAATCAAGCTCCAGGCAAGCCTATAAAACGCAAAGATGGCCACCAAAACCCGAACCACAAGCCCAACACCTCCCGCGTCCCCAAGCGCCAAAAGACCTTCCATGCGCGACAGATCCTCACCCAGGCCTCCGACCCCTCCCTCTCCGCGGGCGAGTTAAACCTCGCTTCCTTTCTGAAGGCGCGCGAGTTTGAGATCTCTGCCCTTGAAGATGGCATGCGGCGCGCGAAGGGCGCGCTGACACAGCGGGCGTTCCAGCAGGTGCCGTGGGAGATGAGGCGGCGGACAGCGAGCCACAATGCGAAGAGGGTACCGAAGCGGTTGGCGCGGCGGGCGAAGAGGGAAATGAAGGAGGATAATACGCCGACTGTTGTTGCGCGGCGGCGAAGGCCGGGAACAGCGAGGGGGAGGGTGAGGAAGGAGGGGTTGGCGAGGATGAGGATGCTTGTTGCGGCGACGAGGGCGAAAAAGGAGGGAAAGAAGAAGGGAGATGGGGCGGATATAACGGATGGGGTACTGGGGAGGAAAGCGAGGCCGAAGGCTGCGACGGGAACACTGAAGCGCCCGCCAAGGCCGGCGTCGAAGTTCAGGAAGAGGCAGATTCATAAGAGCTGGTTACCCACACATATGTACCATGCGAAGAGGGCGACTATGACAGCGCCGGGAGATCCGTTGTGGAGGTTTGCTCTACCGATTACGCCGACGCAGAAGTGTTATAGGCCTACACATAGGGCTGGTGGGGAGAGGGGAGCGCTGGCCTGGGATATGAGCTATATGAGTACGATTGGCGTCGAGGGCACCGCTGAAGCTTTGGAGAGAGTGTTGAAAGCATTGGGTGTAGACTTCGACGAAAAGAAGACAGTGAAATGGAGAGAAGGGAGAAGAACATGGAGTGGTCTACTGAGCAGAGCCGACCAGGCGCAGTGGAAGCAGATAGGGCCCGCGACCATTATATGGTGTCCAGCTCCACCTGAAACAGATGCTGAAGAGATACAAACCGAGACATCGAAGAAGGCTAAAAAATTGCCACGACGCCGGCTGTTCATACGCATACATCCAGCTGCGTTTCTAGAGCTGTGGGATGAGGTCCTGCGCGTGTCAAAAATGCAATATCCCATTGTACACGTGGAAGATATGCGATTCGATATTGGAAGTATAGAGCTTACAGGGCCAAGTTCGACAGAAGCCCTGATAGGAACTTTACATCGCTTCGATGAAAAGGTGGTAGAGCATGGGAGTGTGTTCAAGGCATTGGCAGGCGTAACCAATTCCGCATCCTTACCACCCAATGCCCTTCTCTCGTTCTCAATACTTGACCCCCGATTACGTTACCCGCCTCGAAAAATAGATCTCCCCAAACCAATCGATGAAGAGGCAGCATTTGCGCTTCTCCAAACCCTCGCCACCTGGCCCGCCGACAACCGCCCTCCATCACCATCACTATTCGATCGCGACGCACGACGCAAAGCAACGCGCCTCCCCTCTCAAAAAGCTTTAAACCGCCGCAAATCCCTCGCTCCCCCCGGCGTTTTTGCATCCCTCTCACCCAACGATCCCGCCATCCCTATTCTCCTCTACCCTTCCCGAACTTCCGCCTCGTCCTCCGCGCAAGGCACCTGGACTCTTCTCGCGCCTTGGAAATGCATCTCTGCGATCTGGTACCCACTGCTGCACTTCCCGCTCTCGTGCGGCGGCAACCCGCGTTTCGCTGGCCTGCAGGAATTGCGGCAGATACAGTTCGAGCGTGGCGTGCCGTGGTTTCCGGGTGACTTCCCGGGTACTAATGCTGGCTGGGCGTGGGAGGAGAAGGAAAGGACGAAGAGGAAGAAAGAGTGGGATGCGCGACCGAAGGGAAAGAAGGTTTCGTGGAAAACCTTGGATCTGGGCGCTGGTCGCGTGGGAGAGATAGGTGTTGGGTGGGCTTGTGATTTTGAGAGGTTGATGGGATTGGAAGCGCAGGATGAAATGGACGATGTGAAGGCGACTATGAGCACCGATAAACAAGCAGATGCAGTCCCGGAAACGAAGACCAAGTCGGCTCTAGTCCAACAAATCGACTCGAAGGAGTTTGGAGCTCTTCTCGCAGATCCTATGCTACAGATCCCAAGCGCTTCAGTTGCGACCGTTCGCGTAGCGCTCTTCTCCCGCGGCGTACCTCAGCCTTGCTCACGCATATACCGGCTCCCCATCATCTCCCCACCCCCCACGGAGATGGCACCGAACGACCAGGCTACCTCAAGCACCGCCATTACCACCACTCCCCCATCCTCAACATCTGCCACTCCTGCCGACATTCGCGCCTCCTGGCTTACCCTTGTCCCTCCCACCACAAAGAAACCTGGAAAACCCAAACCCACCAACCCACGTGCCGCCAAACTTCCACCCACCGCCACCCCCGCGGACCGCTCCCGCGCACTCGCACAGGAGCTCGTCCAGACCCCTCCTCTGCCTTACCCGCCTCCGGTGCCAGAGCGCGCGCATCCACTTGTGCCGGGTGAGGAGGACCTGATTGGGTTTGTGACGACAGGGAATTTCAACCTCGCGGCTGGGGCGGGGACAGGGGTTGGGGCGTTGGGTGTGGAAAGGCTTGTGGGTGGTGTGAGAGGTGGAGGGAAGTGGAAGGGGACTAGAGGTGAGAGACTGTGTGTTGTTAGGGGGGCCGGGGAGAGTGTGGGGAGATTGGGGTGGTGGGAGGTGGTTTAAGGGTCGATTTGAGACTTAGAGAGGGGAAATATGAGCTGGGAAGGAGGGCTTACTTTGACTGTGTAGATCATGGATAGTTATAGATTCTATAGAAGAAAATTCTGTAATACCATCAATTCACTTGTTGCTGGCGCGCATCATTGCAACGGGCTAATGTGTCATCAGTTTGTCAGCTATCGACTCTGGCATTGCAACACAGCCATGTGCCATGTCACACACGACACCTCCAGTGTTCGGCACAGATCGTAGATGACCCGACCCGATCCGGATCATGATCCGGATATATCCTATCCGTGATAATTTTGGCGTATCCGTAAGATCTGAGGATATATCCGGATCATACGGATATTGCCAAGTGATGCTAAGAATCGCCAAGGCCACAGTAGACGTAGTAAAATTGAATATACAATACTAGTCTAAATACTATATTGTGACGATTACCGCTATAAAAATGAGCGACTCTAAGTTATTAGATTTGCCGTCAGATCGTGAGAGCTATTCTCAAATAGAAGAGCCGTCGTTACTACTTCTTATACCTCAATCTACCCCTATTCTGCCTTCAATCGAAGTAGTCAATGGATTACTAAGTAATATATTTCAACGTCCAAGGGTCGTACTACCACCAACGTCTTCGAAGCTATTCACAAAGGGGTTATATCGTCGGGAACTGCTTGATACTCGGCCTCCAACCATAAAGATAGTATGCCTACAACTAGACTGCGGATATTCAATACCGCCGCAAGGACTGAAGCAGTCGTCGACGGGTAATTTATGGAGGCATTACTCTTTAAAGCATCTAACAGTATCATACACCCTAAAAAATGAGAATAGACAGTCGTCTAGTACGTTAAGTAGTACATCGTCGTTCTTCAACCTACGCCCATTAGCTATATCAAAGCAGTCTAGTAATCCTTCGATATATAAGGAGTTATTACTACAGTTCATTGTGTTAAATAATCTATCGATACGCCTTGTTGAAAGCCATTCGTTCTGTGAATTAGTTCAATTCCTAAATCTAACGACTATATCAATATCATCTTGTACGCTACACCGAGAACTGCAGCAGCAGTTCTTATATCACAGAGGCTAGCTACAACTCGAGCTTAATTCTTATATTAAGAGAGGAGGCCGGATATCAATAACGACGGATGCATGGTCTGCACAGAATTATACAGACTACGCTGCTATTACAGCACACTAGATTAACGATAAATGGCAACAGAAGTCTAAAGTACTTGACATTGTACATCTTTAAGAGCCTATCTATAGCAGCGAATATCTAGCTTAACAATTGGCAATCGTAACAGACGATATGGGTATTACAGGGGCTGTCTTTACCTGTACAAGAGATAACGCCTTAGCTAATACTGTCATGCTTGCGGAATATAAGAAAATAGCTAGGGACTAGGAGGTAACAACGCAACAGCTATAGACGTTTAAAGTTAAGGAAGGAGACGTACAATGCATAGCCTATATCATTAACATCGCTATTTAAGACGCTCTTAAGACTTTGAAAGCTGCTCCTGCCGAGCAAGCTGAAAGTTATCGGTGTGAGCAAGGAGCTACGCAGATTCCAACAAGCTCTTACAAAAGCAATATTAAAGTTAAGAATACCCTTAGTAAGCTACAACGACATATCTACGTATTTAGGAATCGAAGGTAGTGGAAAGATGCTCTTCAAAAGCAGACTGTTGCTGCTAGTCTAAAGAAGTTGCAATTATCACTTGATATGCTAGTCTAGTGGAACTCTACGTACGAAATGGTATCGGCTGTTATTAAGTTACAGACTCCGATTACAGCAATCTGTGCTACTTAGCAAATGGATTTAAGTATAAGAGATATTGCTCTTACGCTAGAGGATTAGATAACGCTTTACGCTCTTCAGAACTTCTTCTATATATTCATCAAGCTGTTGCAGAAGCTGTAAGCAAGCTTATATCTAACGCTTAACTTTGCAATTCCTCAGTATCTAAAGATGATAAAGAAGCTCGAGACTTTACAAAATGAGGTTAGTATATCATTAACGATTAGCCTAGCATGTATCGCTGCTTCTAAGAAGCTTAATGAGTATTATACGCTTGCTACAAATCATCGATGGAGTCATTTAGGGGTAGCTACAATTTGTAATCCACACATGAATCTTAACGTATTCAATAGTCTT
Source organism: Pseudogymnoascus sp. VKM F-4517 (FW-2822) (assembly GCA_000750875.1). Taxonomy (NCBI): domain Eukaryota; kingdom Fungi; phylum Ascomycota; class Leotiomycetes; order Thelebolales; family Thelebolaceae; genus Pseudogymnoascus; species Pseudogymnoascus sp. VKM F-4517 (FW-2822). The sequence goes on along the minus strand of JPKA01000111.1, from coordinate 43,290 downwards.
TAGCTAAGCAATACTAAAGAAGTCAAACGGAATAGAGTAAAGCAGCAGTTCTATGACGTTTTTAATCAGTATAGAGACCGCTAATACTTCCTCGATGAAGAGAAGAGGGATACTAAAGCTGATTTACCACAATTACCTACAGAACCTAACTCTGACGACGATTTATATATTTCTCATAGTATCTACCAAGAACTAGAATGGAAGCGCTGGCTTGTTGAGCCCCGGCTAGGTCTAGCAACAGATATTCTCAAATATTAGGCAGCAAAGCAGTATTAGTATCTAATTATTGCTACGATTGCCCAAGACCACTTAGCAATTCCTGCAACATCAGCTCCGTTAGAGCGGGTATTTAGTAATGGAGCTGATATTCTAACGAAGAAGAGGAATAGGCTCTCTCCTGAAACGCTACGATATCTACTCTACTTACGAGACTAAGGTCATATACTAGATACTAAGTTGTAGTAAGGAGGCATCCTTACACTAATAACAAAAGGGAGGAGTAATTATATCTATTATTATACTATTCTATTTATATATTTTAAGCCTCCTTTTTTAAGCCTCATTATCCGTAAGATCCGGATACGATCCGCCGAACACTGGACACCTCTCAACCATCGCAACGTCAGCTACTGAGCCATGCCGTTACGATACCTTCATTTCGTCTCCTTTTTGGTCGGTTGACTCCCGCCCGGTGCAGCCTCGTTGCTCTCATCCTCGTCGTCGGTGTCCTCGCATAACTCCTCCAGTAGTTTAAATGCCTCTTTAGGCCCCATAGGTTTACGTGGGTTCTCTGTTTGTTCCCTCGTCGTCGGTGTCCTCGCATAACTCCTCCAGTAGTTTAAATGCCTCTTTAGGCCCTATAGGTTTACGTGGGCTCTCTGTTTGTTTAGTCCGCGGGCTATTTTCCAGCATCTAAGTTGGTGCATAGAAACTCACTTGGTGGGGGATACTTCTTATTAAACGTCTCGTCGTCCATGTTTAGCATCTGGTCCATTATGAGGCGGAACTGTTCTCTTGAATCAGACCCATGATCGAACTCATCGCCAGACTTCTCATCGGCTTTTGCTGTCTTTTCTTCGTTGTGACCGTAGTCATTTTTAGTTGCAGGGCAGGGAGGCTTGTTTTTTCCGTTATCATCACTTAGAGGGACGTTTTCCGCATCACTGTCATTGTCGAGAGACTTATTTTTCTCATTGCTACCATCACGAGGAGAGGCTAGACCTTTCTCTCTATTGCGAGATGAAGGTGGGTTGATATCCGACATCGTGCTTGGTTTGGTGATGGTTTGGTGATGAAGGACACACAACTATGTTTGGCGAGAAGGTCGAAAGTTATTATGCTTATTATTTCCATATTAACTACTTGATCACGCTAATTTAGTATGTGGTACCTACTTTAAAGGTTAAAGTCGGAACCTCCCCACTAAGATTCTTCGCTGGGCTCTCACTACTATAATTAGTGTCCGAATGCTAAGGGAGTGCTTCTACAGACAGCCACGTTAGCCTCTCAGGAGTCATACCATTCTCATATGTCTTCCCAACCTCATCTCATGGCTCTTAGACCCTATGAAAGTGGTCACCTACATAACAACCGTTCCCATTTATGACATTCAAGCTAGGCTGCGTCATGGGGAACCGGTGGTCAAGACATCAGGCCATGAACGCTACCGTCGATAAATGTATCTAACGAATATGACCGTCCTTGGCTGGACCGACTATTAGCTGCTGGGATCTGATCATCAGCATGGTGCCCTCGTCTGAACCAAAATAAAAGCCAGCTTTTTATAAGAATGCTATGTGAGAAGACATGCTTCAAAGATAGCAACTAACTAACGGCAAGGAAATGAGAATCATAGTGCCACAAACTACACCATCTAAACAATTTGACACAATAGACAAGCCCTTAACTCCTGCCACCTAACGCAAGTAGGCCTTTAGACTTCCTCATCTCTCTTGTCGAAATTAGCGATGCCAGATGCGCAAGCCGATATGCTTCTTCTACCACGTCTTTAGCCGGCTCATTTGGAACCAATCCTGCGGCACAAAGCCTATCCAATGCCTCCATCATCCACACACTGCAGGTGAAAGGTAAACCCCACTTCGGGTCCATGCTACCATCAGCAATAACTGGCGTAGCAACGAGAATACTGTGGACTGAGTTTAGGCGATCATCGTCCATATTGGTTGCGATATGTAGTGCAGCAATGATAGTGCGGAATGCAACGACAGTCTCGGTCATGCGCTCTTCGAAGACCCATTTGTTATCTTCGTTTTTGTTGGTAACATGGTAGAGCATGCCGTAAGTCTCGGACACACCAGCATAGGTTCCACAGTGCCAGCGGCCGGCGCTGATAGGGGAGAGGATGATGTACATGCCGCCATCCTCGTACTTCCCATCCATAATGTTAGGATTCACGATGTAAGAACAATTGTAGATGGCGGCAATAAAATCAAATAACACTGCTGCTGTAGTAAGATGTTTGGTTAATTTAAACGAAAGCAAGAGAGAAATTGCAGTTTAATAAACCAATTCGGCTCTATTGTACACCTCCCTGACGAGGTTGGAAATCGGAGCGGACCGCCATGTTGGGGTTTTGAAACAGTTACCATGGGTGGACTAACAAGACAGATCCGATTCTGGCCAACAGCAGAGAAGTTTGAGCCAACAAATATAATCTTAGGAACTAACAAGCGCTCTGGGAGTTTTGCCGCCGTCGTGGAGCCGTGTGGCAGTTTACTGGCGGGCGCTTACATGAAACGCTCGACGAGAAGGATGATCGCCGCAACAGGACAACCGTTATGGAATAGTTAACTAACAATATAGGGACATGAAACTGCAAATATATGGCTACGACTTACCCGATTACTGTAGTTCCAAAATAGACAGTTTAGCGACCATAACAAGGAATTGGATCGTGAGCGCGTCGGAGCAGTACGTAGATCAGGCAAGACACCTCATCCATCCACCGACATGTCTTGGCGCTCAGCCTCGCAAACGTTCTCATCCTCAACACTTCCCTCTCCATGTCGCCTCTGGCCTGATCAAATGAATCGCATTTTTGTACTGTAGAATAAACCCGGCACAAACGTTCATACTATAAGGCAACACCAATACTGTTTATCTTCAAGGCCTAACATATTCGTGCCTCCTTGCTTTCTAGCCTGTCAGCCGGTCTAAACGAACAACACATCTTCGCGATGGCTCCCGTTGTTCAAATTGCGATAGTAACAGTCGCCGGTGTAAGCCCTATTACTAAGCTCCACGCTTAGAGCATACAGCTAATGAATATCATCATTACAGCTCGTCATCCTTCTAACAGCACTTGCTGGGCATGCCTTCCCTCGTCCCCCACCACACCTGGCTCACAAACGCTGACAAGGCCATAGGTACGCCTACACCCAAATCCGCCTGCTCTCCCTCCCCGTTCCCCTCACTCTCCCCCTCCTCATCACCCTCCTCCCTCTACTCGCCACCCTTACAACAACCTACCTCTCTCGCCTCCTCCGCCCTTCCAACCTTCCCATCTACACTACTCTCCTTACCCTCCTCACCACCCTCGAAACCGCCCTCGCGACTTGGGCACTCACATACCTCCCCGCGAGCTGTGGCCTTGAGGAGCGCTGGTCAGCGCTATACCGTGCGAAGGATGCGGATGCGATAAGGAGAATCCAGGATCGATGGACATGCTGTGGGTTTAATAGTGTGAAGGACCGCGCGTGGCCATTTCCGTATGGGAAGCCCCCGAATGGTGGTGGATCTGAGCAATGCACTAAAACGCTAGGGAGGACTACGGCATGTGGAGGTGCTTGGGGAGAGCAGGAGAGGCGGATGGCAGGGGTGTTGGTTGGGGTTGCCGTGACGGTTTTTGTGATCAAGGTGCGTGGTTGCGTGGTTCTTCTGGCGCTGTTGAAGGAGAGACCTCGCCCGTGGAAGCTGTCCACTTGCAGTGGTTGTGTAGCTGCTTGCTAATCGTTCCAGATGGTTGTGCTAGGAACGCAGATGAGGAGCACCGCATGGACTCGACCTGCTTGGATGCGCTTCCTGGGCGATGCGAAGCCTGGTGACCTCGAGGATTCACGCAACGGTCGGGAGAGCGACAGGCTATTGATTGGCGAAGGCGCAAGGGTGGAGGAGTATCATGATGAGGAGGGAGATGTAGATGATACTATTCGTGGAACGGGTGCGGATGCGGATGCGGCGAACCGCCCGAGGCTTGAGCCGTCGGGGCTGACAGGAGATGGGGCGCAATGGCGGGAATGAATGACGACAGTGAGAGGAGAAATGGTTGATGAGAGGTGCAGTATTGGGAGATATAGGAGTGATGAGTGGACAATCTTACATTCCCGGACGTCTACCTTGTGCTCTCCATCTCCATCTCCACGTCCTCGTCTCTTTGGAGGCAAACCGTTACTCACATTCCATCCGCATCTCAACTGAAACCCGCTCCTCACTCGCACCTTCCCTGAGTTCCTTGTTCGAACCTTCGCTGAAACCCTCGTTCGTGCCTTCTCCAAGTTCCCCTTCGCGACTTTCGTTCGCACCTTCCCTGAGCTCCCGTTCCTGCCTCCCGCGGACTCTTGGTTCGGATTCCCCTGCCAATATGTCTCTTCTCAGCTCTATCCCCCTTTGCCACCAGCTGACTCCTTCAGCTATCCAGGTCTCAAAGCAAGGGGGCACCGATTTCACGGATCCAAAAAAGACGTATTGCCAAGCACCAAACATCAACTCGTGAAAAAAAAAAGCAACAAAGACTTTCATGACCAAGCACCAAGTACCGGCTCATGTGAAATGAGAATCTCTTTGTCCTCCGTACCACATCCGTCTCTTCTTCTCCGGCAAACAAACAGCGGGCTTGGCACCAGGAAACATCCGTGCAACTCACTTGTGACAACTCTCTGTATAACACCCCCCATAGCGCCTTTTCGGTGAATACGCAAATAGGCTCAATAGTCTCGGCGGATCTGAGCTCATCTGATACTCCCGAGTCGCACAGTCCCGCGTGGCCGTATCACCACGCCTTCATCCACCATTCCTTCGGTCGTATATCAATAACACCGCCTACGCCACACAGATAGCATCGCACCACCGAGCAAGCCCGGCGCTCGCCACCTCCCGGCAAGCCCATGGTATCAGCGCAGTTCCAGCACAGTTCCAGCGGGGAGGTCCGGAATGCGGGGAAGTGATAGAGGTTGCACGGGTGGTGTAGTGGCGTGGTGGTGATAGGGGTGTGCGAGGTACTGATATGATAAGGCGGCGTCGGGGGAGATAAGGGCGGAGCGCCGATTCGCCGATGGTAGGGGTGGCGGTCTGTGGCGGTTCGGTGGCAGGGTCTTGGTGGCACGAGCCGAGGTTTGGGGACGCATGGAGAGTGTTCATTATGGTGCATCGGTTTTATTGTTTTTATCGTTTATCGTTTTATCACCTTTTTAATTGTTTAATTGTTTAATTGGCTTGTTTATTTTATTTTCATTTGTCTTCGGCGTTGCCGGCCTATGCCGACGGGAGAGTGGCGGTCGCGTACATTATGGTAGAGTGCACGGCATGGAATTTCGGCAGTAGCGATCATTAGTTCGGATAGTAATGGGTTTGAAGGACTTCCCATTACAACGTGGGAAAGTTTGTACGCACACAAGTATGAATCATCAGAGTGCGCCGCTGAATCATCACCCCCCACGTTGCCGCCCTCCCTCCCTTACCCTGTACGCACAGATCCAGGTACAAGTAAACCCATAACGGACTGTCCACTTTACTCTTATATCTTGGTCTATTCCCGATATTCTCTTCTACTATTCCCGATCCTCTCTTCTACTACTTCCGTTCATCTCTCTTATCTTTTCTCATCTCCACTCTCCACAATAAACGCGTCCTTTCCGCCTTCCACACTATTTTCTCACTACCCTCCTACTATTTTCTAACTGGCTTTGGAACGCCGTCTGATATCCATTGGCTTGTGGTCCTCGCGTGCCTGCTCCCCGCACTTAGCACCCTAACGGACCCTATTTGACTCTAGCACTCCTCGATGGCCGGATCCTCACCGAACTCCGCCAGAAGAAGTCCGTACTAAAGCACTAGCTCAACTAGCTCTAACATTTAATGCGACTTAATACCTCTTCAGGGTTAGTCTTATCTCGTGTCAGAAGAAAACTAAAAGCTTTTTCGTGCATAACCTTTGGAGGTCCCTCCTGTGCGTGGTAAGTCATTTCCAATCCCAATTACATGGTCTGCATAAGATCGAGATAAGGCACCTCGGCCGGAACCGTCGCGAGAAACTTCTTTAAGCCTCTCTACTCATTTCCGCATGAGCGCGATTGCTTCACTCTTCTCATACGCGCCGCATATTCATAGTCGCGTGCGTTGAGTGACGGCCCTCAGACGCTGACTATCTACATAAACAGCCGTCTTCCCTCGCCTAGGCACTGGGATCTTGCACTTCAGAGTTTGCACCGGACGTCTTCTCTGACGCATTACTTTCAACATGAAGGACTACGCGAAGATCATCAATGACAGCGTTGCGAAGAGCATCGTTGGTCGCCGCTTTCGCCTCGAAGGCTCGGGACATGTGAGTGCCTGGTCTCTGCATCTGCGCCTCTAGAATCTAACACCGCCCAGCGCTATGAGAGGAAGGACTCGCGCTTCCTGACTGAGGTCAGAGCCGGCCTGGCGACCTTCTTTGCCATGGCCTACATCATCTCGGTATGCCCCTCTATAGCCTCCCTCGGTGCGTCGACTGACGGCGTCTAGGTCAATTCCGGCATCCTTACCGACAGCGGCGGACCCTGCGAGTGCCCCGCAGGCATGACGAGTTGCGACGACGACCCAGGCTACAGTTCCTGTCTTGCGATCATCCACCGCGATTTCGTCACCGGCACTGCTGCCATCGCTGCCCTCACCTCCGTCATGATGGGACTTTGCGCGAACATGCCGATTGCCCTGGCACCTGGAATGGGTTTGAACGCCTACTTCACATACACGGTCGTCGGCCGTCACGGATCGGGACCTGTCTCATATAACCTTGCGCTTACTGCAGTTTTTGTCGAGGGACTGGTGTTCGTGGGACTCTCACTGCTGGGACTGCGTCAATGGCTCGCGAGATCGATTCCAAGTTCCATTAAGCTGGCCTCGTCTGTCGGCATTGGACTTTACTTGAGTAAGCACCTTCAGCATCTGAGGCCGAGACAGGGGATGCTAACCTATTAGCTATTATCGGCCTGGGCTACAGCGCCGGAATCGGCCTCATCACTGGCTCGACGGCCACCCCTGTCGAGCTTGCCGGCTGCGTTGCGTCCGCAATGGTGGATGGCGTATGCCCGAACTCGACGAAGATGCGCTCCCCCACCATGTGGATCGGGATCTTCTGCGGCGGTATGCTTACTGCCATTCTACTGATGTATAGAGTTAAGGGTGCGATTATTGCTGGTATTGCTCTGGTTGCGATCACCTCCTGGCCGCGCAACTCGGCTGTCACATACTTCCCTCACACGCCTGCTGGAGATGAGATGTTCGACTTCTTCAAACAAGTGGTCACTTTCCATCCCATCGAGAAGACGCTTAATGTCCTGAGCTGGAACCTGAGTGGCGCCAGTGGGCAGTTTGGCCTTGCATTCATCACTTTCCTCTACGTTGATATTATGGACTGTACCGGAACGCTGTACTCTATGGCTCATCTTGCCGGTGCGATTGATCCCGTCACTCAGGATTTTGAAGGCTCTGCAGTAGCTTACATGGTCGACGGTAAGCACCCCCCCCAACTCCCCTTCGTCCACCACAAATACTAATCAACCCAGCCTTCGGCATCACTATCGGCTCCCTCTTCGGTCTTTCTCCCGTGACTGCCTTCATCGAATCCGGTGCCGGCATCTCCGAAGGCGGCAAGACTGGCATCACCGCCATCGTCTCGGGAATCTGCTTCTTCATCTCCATCTTCTTTGCGCCGATCTTCGCCTCCATCCCGCCCTGGGCCACTGGCTGTACCCTCGTTATTGTCGGCTCCATGATGTGCAAGGCGGCCGCTGCGATTAACTGGCGCTACCCCGGCGATGCCATCCCTGCATTCGTCACCCTCGCGGTCATGCCCTTCACATACTCTATTGCCTACGGCCTTATCGGTGGCATCGTCACCTACGCCATCATCAACACCATTGTCTGGATCATTGAGAAGGCCTCAGGCGGCCGCTGGGTCCCTCCCGGAAAGATGCACAAGGAGCCCTGGACGTACAAGCTTGTTGGAGGCTTACTACCGCCCTGGGTCGTCCGTGCGTCGCGCGGCAAACGCGATTTCTGGCGCGAGGACGATGAAGTAGTGGAGATGACTACGGTGCGCAGCAGCAACAGCAGCTCCCGGGCGAAGGGCGAGAACGTCCTTGATGCCACAACGCCTAATGCCGAGGTGCCGGCCGAGAAGGACGAGGCGTATAGAGATTCCGAGCCGAAAACGCACAGTCATGCGTTGTAGTCTCACTGGCTTTCTGTTCCTTCTCGGATCATAATCTTATAAGCGTACTCCGCTCAGCTCATCTCTCACTCATCGTTTGTGATGAGCTGAGCAGATCGCTAAAACGGCCCCCCGTTTTTGCGGAGCCACACGTATATCGTAGAAGCGGCCCGCCGGGTTTGGTGTCCGATTGGGAATTTGGGGTTTATTGTACTTTTCTGTTGATGCACTGTTTTGCTGGCCCTGGGGGTATATAGCGTGTACTCGTACGTCTCTGCACATATGGGCTTTTAATGAAGATTTTATGTCATGAATAGTTTTTGGGTTTTCCTCGATTGCGTTTTCTAGTGGAAGTACAGTTGGTGACTATGCTGTCTCGACATCGCGACGTCTCATTTGGCACTGGGAGACTCAGGAGAGGAAAAAAAAGTATCTGCCGCCATTGCGTCTTCATCACCCAGTTCACATCCTCACCCGGCCCATATCCCTCTCTGACGATTAACAGCTAACAATCTACTATGTAGCCCACACCTTCCTCACCTCGCTCTCGGCGATCCTACCCCTCGCTCCTTCCAATGCCAATCCACCAACTCCCCTAGCGCCTTCCCCAGGGCTGGCCCCTCGCTCTTTCCCAATCATATGCCCCGTCCTCGAAATAAATAACTTGGAGGAGTTAGTAGGTGTATCGGCGCATATGAATATGCAAATATCCTACCTCACGAGGTCCTCGATGTCCATCTAATTTGTATAGTATACTATAATTACAGCGATGGTGCCTCAGATAGTGACCATACTTAAAGCAGCAAGTACTACGAATCCAATAGCGATACACAATGCCAACCTCTTCATAAGTTTGAATATCGGGATGGGAAATGAATGATGGGTCAAGCTTTACAACAGCTCTTTTCTACTTTCCGGGGCTTTCTTTTTAGTGGTTCCGCGTTTCTCAACTTTGCAGTTGTCAATTTGGGATAGGACTAAAGTATATTCTTCTCGTCTAGCTCAACTTGTGAATAGTCACAGTATTGAGAATAGGTGATATAATAATATAGTATTTAGTCATAAGGAGCGTTTATTTCGCTCCTTGTTGCCGTAACGAGTAATTACTAAAGGTGCAGATAGGGTTCGATGGCTGTTTCTTGGTTATACAAGAATAAATAGCCCGTTCCTTGGAGTTTTACGAGATCGTCATCGTTTCACAAATTAGGAGGGCGTGTAAATTAGGCCATACTGCCTAGGCCGCGAGAACCAGCTCCGGCGTTGAACGGGGTAAGGTGTCAAGTGTCGAAAGTGGCCATCGCCAGATCGCCAGCGGCGCCACGCTAGACCCCGCGGCCGCCTGGGCACAATGACCCCACTTCACCGCACCCGACCCCGCCGAAAACCGCGCCCAAACATCGCAGCATCTGGATTGCGACAACCACCACCAGAACAACAACACATACCATCGGCCAATCTACAGCCCTTCTACACATTACGACTACTACCACGGCTACAACAAAAATCATGGCCTCCCCCGACCTCGCCGACCTTCTCCCCTCCTCCTACAAAACCCTCATCACCAGCTGGCTCGCCGAAGACTGCCCCTCCCTCGACCCCGCTGGCTACGTCGTCGGCTCCTCCCCCCGCACCGCCACCCTTTTTGCCAAGTCGAATGGCATTCTTGCCGGCCTCCCCTTCTTCACCGAAGTCTTCACCCAATGCGGCTGCACCGTGGACTGGCTCCTGTCTGAGGGCGCCGCTGTCGTGCCAACGCCCGGGAACCCAGTCCGCGTTGCGACCGTGTCGGGGCCGACGAGGCAGCTCCTGCTGGGCGAGCGAGTGGCACTGAACGCGCTGGCGAGGTGCTCGGGTGTTGCGACTGCGAGTAACGAGATGGTCGAGCTCGTGCGAGGGGCGGGGTATACGGGGATCCTTGCTGGGACGCGCAAGACGACGCCAGGATTCCGGGTGGTGGAAAAGTATGGGATGCTTGTTGGTGGGGCGGATGCTCACAGGCATGATCTGTCGAGCATGATTATGCTGAAGGATAACCATATTTGGGCGCGGGGGAGTATAACGGAGGCCGTAAAGGCGGCGCGGAAGGTGGGCGGCTTTGCGCTCAAGATCGAGGTGGAGGTTGATAGCGAGGAGGGCGCGGATGAGGCAATTGAGGCAGGCGCGGATGTGGTGATGCTGGATAACTTTGGGGGTGAGGGGCTGAAGGTTGCGGCTAAGGCGATACGGGGAAGGTGGGAGGGTAAGAAGGGGGTTCTCCTGGAGTGCAGTGGGGGGCTAACAAGAGAGAATGTGAGAGAGTATGTGTGCAATGGTAAGATTGGCGTGTTATTCTTCGATTTCAGACTTATCGCTAACAGAGGCAGATATCGATATCATCTCGACGAGCGCGATTCACCAGGGCGTGCCGCATGTGGACTTCTCCCTCAAAATAGATCACTAGAGCTTGTGAATTTGAGACTCCTGTATATTTTATTTCCGGCCTTCTGGTAGTGCATTTGCCGTATATATGGTTTTCCAAAACTGTAAATCACGATGTCAATTGCTTACCGCAGAGTCCGAAGTTATCACCGTGACACTACTTGCGTCATCAATGTCACCACCCAATGGGAGTTGCTAGGATGGAATTGGTCACAACTCGTCGATCTGCATCCTCTACTCTATATAAAGTAACTTACGCCAACTGGCCTGACATTCCTGCCACAAAATGTCTCATACAGAAAACGACCAATATTGACGTTTCGTGGAGATAATTTGCTAAAGTCCGTAGGATCTGTTAAGCCCGCTCCCGACCAACCACACATGGGACCCCAATGATATAAATCACATAACTCCTACCCAGACTACAAAAAAACAAGCTTCAAGAACAGGCTGTCCAATAATATCTGCTTCAATCCAATATACTCCCAGTCACCACTATGTCTCCAACCAACACAGCAGCCTGGCTGAACGCCGAAAAGGCCACCTCCCTCACTGTCGGGCCCGCACCCTATACCCCTCCCGCTCCTACAGAACTCGTCGTCCGCAATCATGCACTCGGAATCAACCTCGTCGACTGGGCCATACAAAACATGGGGTCAGACCTCTTCTCCTGGATTCAGTACCCCCACGTCCTCGGCTCTGACATCGCCGGTGAAGTCGTCGAAGTCGGCTCCTCGATCACCCGCTTTAAACCCGGCGACCGTGTCATCGGCCTCGCCAGCGGGCTCAGCTCTGGCCCCACCCATGGAGCATTCCAGGCCTATTCCATCCTGTTTGAGAATTTGACATCCACCATCCCGGCCTCAGTCAGCTACACGCAAGCTGCCGTCATCCCGCTTGCCATCTCCACCGCCGCCTGCGGGCTCTTCCAGAAAGACTATCTTGCACTTCAGCACCCGACCGTGCCACCAAAGCCAACGGGTGAAACTCTCCTCATTTGGGGCGGTGCCACCAGCGTTGGCTGTAACGCCATCCAGCTCGCCGTCGCGGCGGGGTACGAAGTCATCAGTACAAGCTCGCCCAAGAACTTCGACTACCTTCGCGGGCTCGGCGCGAGCGCCGTGTTCGACTACGCCAGCCCAACCGTGACTGCAGATATTCTCGCCGCGTTTAAAGGCAAGAAATCCGCAGGAGCCGTAGCGATCGGCGGAGTCGACCCAGTCGTGAACACGGGCATAGCGAAGGCATGCGTTGATGTTGTGGTCGGGAGCGAGGGCCGCAAGTTCGTGGCCATGGCGGTGCATTTTGATCCTAAGCTGTTGCCTGAGGGGGTGGGGGCGAAATTTATCTTCGGGAGCGATCTGAAGGATAATGAGGTTGGGCCGGCGATATTTGAGCATTTCTTGCCAAAGGCACTGGAAGAGGGTGTGTTTCGATGTGCGCCGGAGCCGCTGGTGGGAGGAGAGGGATTGGAGAGTATTCAAGGAGCGTTTGCAATCGGTCAGAAGGGAGTGTCGGCGCAGAAGGTGGTTGTTACTCTGTGAAGGTTGGGGAGACAAATGAAGCTTTATAATGGCGGGTTCGGCGTAAGGAGGAGCTATGTTTGAAGTGACGAACACGCCGACTCTGCTAAACTATAGGGGCTGCGAATTTACCTACAAATTATAGTTTACACAACACGGACTGATCCTATCTCTCCTGCAAAGCAAGTTCCATTGCATCATCATTGTACCCTATAGACGCTACAAAAACCGATTAGCAAACACTTCATCTGCGCGCGACCGTCTTAAAAAGAGGAACGTGTAAACTCACTCATAAACAAACTCGCACGTATTCTTCACCCCACTCCCTACCCAAAGCCCAAAGTTCACCTTCTCCGCATACCGCTCATCCGCCGTCTCCATCCTCAAAGAGAGACGGAACTGATACCTCCTCGGATCCACCCCCTCCTGGCACCCGGGACGCATCCGCTTCAGCAAATTCACCGGCCCCGTCCTGCTCGCCTCCACATGCACCGAAATCATCGCCGGCGGCTCATCAAGCGTCTTCATGAGATAGTCCATCATCAATTCTGAGACGTATGATGGGTTGTGGACTTTATGCACCGCATGTCCACCCGTCTACATTGGCGCGTCAGCCCTCTCTTCTGGCCCCTTGTCTCACTCGACTACTCGTAACTTCACGCAGATGGAAAAGTAAAAAGGAATAAAACCAACAGCAATAGTCCCCGATCCAAAAGGCCCCGAATACGTGCCCCCGATAATAGGAATCCAATTCTTGATCTCCGCACTGGTAGTTCCAAGTCGCACATACGGATCATGGGTAACACTCATCCGGAAATCAAACTTGAGTTCTGGGACCGGCAGTGAGACTGTTGGGTGTGGAAAGAGGGGCTGTGTATCTACGCGCGGGGATCTGGCACGGGGTTAATTGGTTCCTCAGGAAAATATGCATGGGAAGGAGGCTCACTCGTCTCCGGAACCAGAGGCGGCGTCATTCTCTTTGGTCCTCGCGGGTCCCCAGGGCGCTAAGCGATTCATCCCATTTGGGCCAGAGCGTACGAAGACGTCGGCACTGTCAACAGTCCAGCTGTCCAGGTTTGTGGAAGGGCAGGCAGGGCCACAGTTCGCCTGAGGTTCTGGACTGGAGTTCATGATGCTTTGAGTCGTGGGTGGGGGCGCCTGGGGGTTATCGATCATACCGATTCCGAAGGTATTGCTTTGCATGGTTGCCTAGAGGTCCGCTGGAGGTTTTTGATCCCCAAGCTGTTTGGTAAAGAGGAGGAATGCAACGAGGCTCATCAAAGGGCAATATTCCTCATCCCTTCTGTGGTTTAGACTTTATAATATGAGTTTTATAGATACAACATACCATAATATAGTGCTGCCAAATGACTCAGCAGTATCCGTGCCCAGATGCAGCGAGGGTGGATTGTTGAGAGCTTGATACTGGGGTATGTGGGCACTAACTGCCATCCAGGCGCTAGGCCCTGCAGCCAAAGGAGTCAGCATTGATCTCAACGTTATTGGTTCATACAGCTCCAAAAAGCATATCCAGTTTATGAAGGCTCAAATACAACAACACAACTTGTGCTCTTGGTGAGAGGTAAAACACGTAGCGATAAGCTACCGGGCTAGTAAGCGGGCGTATGTGATTGAAATGGTGAGCGAGAATATTATTTTATATAAAAAGTAAAGGCAATGAGAGTTAGACTAAAAAGGGCGGTGTAATCTTTTGCCCGTACGTATTTTGTGTAACTTATTCACCATCACTCTATTATTCTTAACAAAGAACCCAACAGTCTGAAATGGTGAATATCTCCAGCTCAACTCCTGATACACCCTGTCAGCTCAACATCCCCTGAAAAGGATTTTACTTCTCGCTTAGACTCCAGTATGTTTATGTTTGAGCCAGCACTCAACCCATCGGATTCCACACAACAGTTGCTCTAAATATACACCAGCATAATGACTGCACCTTCGGTTCTTTTTCCCGCTTGTGGAAACTGGACTTCTGGTTCAGCTCCATGCGAAAAACTTGGGAGTAAAGCATGTACAAGTTGCAAACTTGTTGTGGTTAGAACCCTCCACCCCTAGTAAACTGCGATGTTTATCATACACTAACACAATATTAGTATTGTTCGGTAGACTGTCAAAAAAATCACTGGACAGAGCACAAGAAACATTGCAAGTCTCCTATGAGCAAGGACACATGGTGCCCAGCATGGCACCGTGAGGGCCGCCTACCTGCGTGGGAGACCAACACAACCGTTTCGAATTTCCACAACCCGCTCGGAGGCGGAAAATACATGTGGGGAAATACGCCAGCTGTAGATGTTTTAAATCTAGAGGGGAATTAAGGTCTTGGCTATGCGGACGATATCGCGTTGCTATTTGCGGGTAAATCTTACGTCTAATTCGTGTTGCGCACTCTAACGTATTGCAGCCTCGGGAGATTTACGCCATGTCGTAAAGACAATTGGAAATATCCCAGAGGGGATGACCCAGAAGTTTAGAGTCGCTATGAATGACCTAGAGTTTGACGTCGTAGCACGAAACGCCATTTTGCTACTTCTGGCTCTTCTCAAGATTCTACCAACCCTGGTGAAGCCAAAGAGACCAACACACCAACAGACATCGCAGAAGCATTGATTCACATTTGGTACTCGGCATCAATTCCCTCGGGTGTCTTATCTCTCCTTCAAAACAGAGTGAAACCATTGATTGTAGAGCTGTGCGGCCGAATCGCAGACAAGCCACTAAATGCTGTCCTGGCCAAAACCTGGGAGTTCTCAGGGGGGAAGACTATCCGCCTCGTACTGATGAAGAGGGACTGGCTTCGACTCCGAGGGTTCTGTGACTTACCAGCTAGTATGACGCCTAAGGATTCTGTACAGATCCGCACAGCCGTGACACTTGCTCCCGAGAGAGCCGACTATCGGGATCGATGGTACTATAAAGAGGCATCTCCATCTATGCGTATTGCGAAGCAACGATTTCGAGAAGATGGATTACTATTACCATTTGGGCATCCACGTGCTGCCTTTGATGTACCAAACCCGTGAGTATCCGGTTACCGCTGATACGTTCAATAACACTAACTTCCGCTGCGTAGAACTTTATTCTCGAGTTCTAAGAGCTGGTTAATCTCTGAACAAGCCAACCCCTCCGCGGGATGGTCAACTATGGATGTTCAGCAAACGCCATCTCCAGCGCCAAATGACTGGTACGGCAAATTGTTCCTTTATCTTCGCAATGTGTTGAAAATGTTTCTGGATCGCCTCAAGAAAACCCAAGTCAGTTTCGATATCTATAACGTCGATGCAAAGGAACTGCCTCGCATTCTCGAACAGGGCAGATACTCACGGATTGAGGTACGTTCTCAGCTACTGACTTCGCTCATACTAATCTAGTAACAGGTGGCTAATATCTCTGATGTTGGTTATCTCGGAATCCGCAATACGCTTGGCCTATTATCTCCGCTTCTACAATCGCCTCGACAGAACCCACACGCTACATTCATTACTACGTTTATTAACGCAGTTAAGGAGGTAGCCAAAGCCGATAGTTCAGATAAACAGTGTGGTGATTCGAAGCGCATCACTAAATTCCTTCCACTCCAGCTGTCCTCTATGCTGTCACCAACTAGTCCCGATATGACGAGGATGTGGGATGCGCGCGATTCAGTCGCCGATATGGACAAACACTTCGAAAGGTAACTCACTATGAGGGTAATCGCTAAGCTAAAGCTGACTTTATATTAGTTACATGGTGAACTACAATTTTAAGCAAATTTCTGCTGATTTGAACGTTGAGATGAAGAATGTTCACACCGTCGTTGAAAAGTGGCCAACGCGGCTAAAGCTTAAGATAGGAGAAAAGGGAGACAAAGAAGAGTTTCTTATGCTCTTGGGGTCTAACTTCATAGGTACTGAGCGTCATGTGGAATGGAGGAGAGCTGAATAGGGCATCGCAACGGCATGACTCAGTAGCTGACGTCGCGATGGCTGAGGAGAGGTGTCGTGTGTGACATGGCACATCGCTGTGTTGCAATACGAGAGTAGATAGCTGACAAACTGATATGGCACATGCTGTGGGAGAATGAGAATTCGTACTAGTATGTTATTGATCCAGAAGTTTATAGATGGGAGGTGTATCACTTGAAACTATTAGAGCGCTTCATAGCAAGAGAGTGTTGTAGAACGCTCTATTAGAATCTATCACAATAATCATTGAATTTAATCAGAATAATCTGAGCCGCAATAGACAGAGTATCACTTGAAACTATTAGAGCGCTTCATAGCAAGAGAGTGTTGTAGAACGCTCTATTGGAATCTATCACAATCATCATTGAATTTAATCAGAATAATCTGAGCCGCAATAGACAGAGTCCTCCTTCTCAGTCGTCACATCGCCATCATCTTCCACGGCCAGTTTAGCTTCATCTTTCTTCTCCCACTTGTCTAAGCCCGCCCTCTGCTTCACCGATACAACGAATCGCTCCTCATACGCTGCCCGAACCACCTTCCTCGTTCTCCACTTGAAAGTATTTGCGTGGGAGACGATAAACATCACCGCGTTATAAACGTTTGTGCTGTCCTTCGTCTCATTCTCAAACTCACCGCACAATATCAAATGCAACAACCTAAAGGCTGCGTCGCGTGCCTTTGACTTGTTGCCCTTGATCGTCCGGTAATATTTGTATTCGAGCTCGTAGTCGTCTTTGCCAGATTTCAGATCGCGGATGACCTCGTTGAGAGATTGGCCGCCAAGAACATCAATGCAAAGAAACTCATATGTCTCGCAGAGAGCGTGGTGTTGGGCAAGATCAGGAGGAAGGGATCGGAAACACTGGCGAAATCCCGATTCGATCCCCTTCAGCGCTACATCGAAATTGGGGATGGGACCGTGGACAAGCTCTTTTGGTTGAGTTTGGGCTTTTGTTTCGAAGTCGGCAAAGGCTGATAAGTATGGTATTTTAGACAGTTCGATATGGTAGTCCTTGTCCCCAATTTTGATAGTTGTTGTCGTTATTGATGGATTCGGAGGCTATCATTTAAAGCAAGATCAGTTCAACTGGCCATAAACCAATAAAAGAATACTAACCTCTTGTCATTTTAAGATTCTCTAGAAGCTCACCAACCTCCGCCATTTTGAGATCCGAAGGATCTCAAAATGCCTTCGGATAAGTTAGTTTGTGCTTTATAATAAGAGCTGTGGGGAAACACAAACGAGTTGGGTCGTACTTTCACCGTTGGACAGTCTCGCCTTGTTAAAACTTGGTACTGAAATGGGACCCAAGATACTATGTGGATATTAGGTGAAGGCAGTGGAAAGCGGATATAATAGCCTTGAAAAAAAGATGCCTTCTCCCCCAGCCCTTTTATAGAAGACGTTGGGTTTGGTTGCTCATCATTCAGTGAGACTGTTATAAGTAAGTGCTACAACGTAAATACTGGTTGCAAACAGTGGTGATAATGTTTGCTATTTTGAGATGTTTGCTACGGTGATAAGCCACTGATTGGTGTGAAATGACCAGTTCACAGTCTGCAGTTTCACGCCCCACAACCATCTTTAATTGGTGTAATTGCTCTTTACTATTAGCTGAACTTGTACATACTTGCTGAAACTGACTGATACTGTCTTTGTTGCAGCCTTTGGTGTCTATACGAAAGGGCCTTGGCCGAAAGAAAGGCGTCAACCAACATCACCTTCTCTTCCAAGCGCGCGCGTCCTAGTTACCACCAGCTCGGTGAGCATGGCAGGCTTCGCGATGATGATAACATTTCATGGTGCTTGTGACTTATTTTGGTCACGTTTGCTTTCTCATTCCTGTGAGTAGTTTACACTGCCTGTTGGCTCCAACATCCGTGGTCGCGGAGTGCTGCCTCAAGTTGGTTCAGCCTTACCCGTGACTCCAAAGCCCCAACATGGCGACCTACTCGGTCGGCCTCCTTCGTCATCGTGAGAATTATAAGTTCCAAGCCTGTGGCGCAGTTGGGACAGAAATGATTTATGATCTATGCCATTCACCCCTTCATACTATGAAAAATACTCTAAACCACTCCTCACAGAAACCCGGAGCGATAGCTCGCCCTCCGCATTCCCACACTCATACCCACCATTTCTCATAATATCCACACCTATCTCACCATAAGCAACAACACCATGAACGGGCACTACTCCAACGGCGGACTCTACGTCGTGCTCTCCTCCCTCGGCGGCGGACACTACCACCACGCCCTCTACATCCACGTCTCCCACCCCTACGGCATGCTTTACCACCTCAACCCCGCGACCCCCACCTCCCCATCCACCCTCTCCGACCTCCTGACAGAAAACATCCCCACCTCCCGCACCATCATCGCTGCCCTTCTCATCGACCCCGACGTCCGCGATCACACCCTCGCTCACGCACACAGCATTATAGTCGACACCCCCCTTCCCTCAGTCCTCACCTCCACCTCGATCACCACCCCCGAGGACGCGGCCAGCGCCAGCAGCACCTGGGTACTGTCAGCACTTACGCGCCTGGGCTCAGAGGAGTTCAGCTTCGACCAGCCTGTTGCGCGGCTGATGGAGGAGGCGGCGCTGCTAGCTGCGTTCGCGGCTGCGAATGGGTCGAGGGAGATGAGGCTGTCGAGGGCTCTGCAGACGAGGATTAAGGCGGTGGAGTGGGGGGAGGTGAAAAGGTGCGAGGTTAGTGGGTGTGAGACTTGTGCTATGATTCGGCAGAGGGGATGTAGGGACGGGTGAGGGTGGTGGTTAGTTTGGAGGCTTGAAGGGGTAAGTAAGATGGGCAGGGTTTGAAGATTGGCGTCAGCAGGCTGATGCAACTAGGACTTGCTGAGAGGTGTTATGTGCACAGATCCAAAGAGGCGACGTCAGTGGGGCATGCGAGTCGATGGATTTATGGGAGCTAAACGGCTGACTGAATTATATTTTCGAGGATCCAGATGAGGCGCTTCTATGGACACGGGGATGTATAAGCAAACACGCTACCAACGCTTCCCCCGCATCCTACCCTCACTGGCCCCGTCCCCATCGGTTCTTTGACCCTGGGGAAAGCAACGAAACCTTACTCACAGGTGCTTCTGCATGAAATCCAGTACAGTCTTGTACCCATTTTCGTACTCCTTGACCACTGCGGGGTCATCCAAATCGCCCCTCGCTGCCATCCACCCATGGATCATCTTATCCCACGTCTCAACATGCTTCGCGACCTTCAAGTTCTTCTCAAACGCCTCCACGTCCTCCTTACTCTCGTCCATACTCGCCAACAACATATGGGGGATCGTAATCTTCGCCGCGTCCGCTCCACTCGGGCCGGCCGGGTGACACTGAACACTAACCGTCCACGGAGTGTTCTCCCCAGACGTAAGCGAAATCACCTTTCCGCCCCAGCAGTACCCAAGCCCGGCCCACTTCTCGATCTTGGGCGACGCCTTCTTGAAGCTCTCTAAGAACCGAAGAGTCTTATCGACCCCCGCGGGGAAGTCGCCGTGCTGCTTGAACCAGTTCCCGAGTTTCTCGGCCGTAGCGGAGGTGGGTGGGTACCATTCGAGTGGGCATGGGTCGTTGTCCCAGAAGTCGGGGACGAAGACGCGGAAGGTGTCGTCGCAGGAGAGGATGTCGGCACCTTGAAGGGTTTGGGGGTAGTACCCGAAGATGTCGGCAATTACGAAGATGCCGACAGTGGCGGAGGCGGGCCCGGTGACGTCTGCGGAGGTTAGTTGGGAGGGGGTGGAGATGAGGTTGGAAGAGGGACGAACAGGTCTTGATGCCGTCGATGGTCTCGTAGGTGCCCTTCGCCTTGTACTCCTTCTCGGGGACGATCGGGGGGATGGTGCAGCAGGCCTTGGAGTGCTGGGAAATCTTCTGAACGTGCTCGACGGGGGTTGGCTTAGACATTTTGGAGGGTTGTTTGTGGAAGTATCGAGAATTATAGTAGTTGGTGTGTGTTGTTGAGAAGAGAGAAAGGCGGATTGACGGTTTTATCACGGATGAGGGGTGGTGTAGACGTAATGGCAGGGCTGTGGAGAGGCGGATGGGCCTCCAACACCCCATTTGGCAGGGGAATGGATGTGAAGCTCGGTAGTTCGGTGTCGGGGTTAAGAGATGGAGATTAAGAGTACAGGCACTTAGCTTTTAGTAGACAGAAAAGGCCCAATCCAATTGAATTGTCGGCGTCTCATGGCGTATAATCGTGCAATTAAGCTGGAGGGCCGACAAGGTAAATTATCATTATTCTCTTTGTCCCCTAAGGCTTGTTTTACTTTCTATATTAACGTCATTGCCGTCGTCATAAATCCAATCCCAGCCGAGGAAGGAATGGTGGGGTAGCTTATCTAGCCGGTCACGTGTAACACTATGTTAATCACGTGATTATAAGGGGATTGTCACGATAAGGGTCCTCAAGGTTACGACTTTATATCGATATTCGATATTAGAAACTGTTCCCGGGGGCTAGCCGTACAGTATCCTACTCATTTTACACGCCTCTTGTTTCGCATGCTTACATGGTACCAAATGGAGAAATACCATGGAATAAAGAATATGAAATATGCAATGGCTGGGGATTATCACCCCGGTTCCGGCCCGAAACAGGCAGCACTCCGGAAGTTCGTCCCTGCCGCCCCCATGTTGTCCCCAGACCGTCTCCATCCCAGACACATCGACGTCAACGTGCAGGACGCCAACGCGATCGGGTCGTGAATTGTCATATTGTAAACAAATTATTCCGGGGAAACAGAGCCTCTGTTCCTCTATCTCTTCCATTCTCTCCACTAAACGTGTCAAAAGTGTCACTTCTTTCAGCCTAATCGTGCAGATCTGAAATAGGTATACCTATAGGTATAGGTATTTCCCCTCTTTATCTCCGTCTCTTGTTTGTCCCGTTTCATTTACATCTGCCCCAGCATTTCAAGCTTTCGCCCCAAGCTTTCATCCAAGACTTAATTCTTCTTTCCCACTCTTCTATATATCCAGGACTAAGATCCGATCTCTCAAACCAAAGATCAACGACCGCAGATCGACAAGATCGATCAGGCCAGCAACTCCAAGCCTCACTCATGGCCTCTGATCTATTCCTCTCAGTGGCTCCCCCTTTGAACCCAGCCTGGTTGGCCTACGAAAAGACAAAAGACATCCTCGACGCCCCAGCCCCCCAAGAAGACATTTCCCCCGCCGACGCCCTCAGACTCCACCAACGAAGCTACGCCAAAACCTGTCGCGACCGCAATGAGCGTCTAACCTCGCCGATGGGCCCCTCCCACGCCCTCCTCTTCGGCATCCAAACCCACCCCGACTCCACCCAATCCCCCGACGGCGCCACAATCCACCTACGCGTCTACATCCCCACCGCCCTCACCTACCCCCAAGACTTCATCATCTACTACCACGGAGGGGGCCTCTGCGTCGGCGACCTCGATAGCGAGGACCTCCAGTGCCGTCGCCTCGCCAAGGACCTGGGCATCAAAGTCGTCTCAGTCGAGTACCGTCTCTTCCCCGACCACTCCCCCGACACCGCCGTCGCCGACGCCTGGGCCGCCTTCCTCGGAATCGCTAAGCTGTGGAAATACAATGCCGACAAGCAGCCCGGGCGCGTCTACATAGTCGGCAGCTCATCCGGCGGACAACTCGCAGCGCAGACCGCGCAGCGCGCACGCGGCACGCCCTACCTTATCTCGGGCCTTGTCCTCCGCTGCCCCGTCACAGTCGATGCGAGTAAAGGCGGCGTCTCGATTCCGCAGCGCTACGAGGACCTACACACGAGTTTCAGTCCCTCGTTCGGGACGAGTCTGCTCGGGTTCAATGCCGACAACCACCTCCCAATGGCGAGGGATATGCCGTTGAACGCGGATAACTTTGCGGGGCTGCCGCCGACGTTCCTGCAGCTGTGCACGAACGATATATTTTACAGCGATGGGGCGTGCTTTGCTCACGCGCTTGAGGAGGCAGGTAATGACCTCGTGACGGATGTTTTGAAGGGGTGGCCGCATACGTTTTGGTTGAAGGCGCCGGAGTTGGAGGAGGCGGGCGAGGCGGATGGGAGGGTGATTCAGTGGCTGAGGCAGAGGGTTGGGAGCGAGTAAACGGGGTGTAGACGGGGCCTTTTTTTTAGATGAGATGAGATACCAAGCGATAGATGGAGATACCATACAAGGGGCTGGCACCATTTGTAGCTACAGGATGAGATATATGCAAAATTCAATTCAACCATAAACCCATTCATTTGAGTCAGAGTGCATACGTAAATAGTTTGAAAACGACTATTACGCTAGCTAGTTATTTCTCATTCACCAACGTGCCGTGTCGCGTCATGTCCTGTCGTTGAGTTCGCTCATGGGGATATCAAAAAGCGCTATCAAACCATACCGATAGCGCCAGCATCATAAAGAACCCAGGTATCCCTTCCCAAACGCCCAGTATCAACCCCCGACAACTCATCACCTCCCCAAGCACCGCATACCCTCCACCCCGCTCACCCAAACCTCAACACAATCTTCCAACTCAGCGCCCTCGCCTCCCGAATCGAGCACGCAATACAGTTCCGCCCCTTCCTACTCACAAGCGCATTGTACCCCTTCTCCGCGCACCACGCGCGCGCCAGCATCTCGAGATCGCTGCCGAAGCGGCGCTTGCGCGAGACGTACGCGCTCTGAGCTGGGTGCGTGTCCATGGTCGCTACCTCGGGCGGGTCAGGCTCGGTGCAGTCGATGACGAAGACTTCGGTGCTGGAGCTGTGGAGGGAGAGGAGGGGGGGTGGGGCGGCTGGGGAGGCGAAGACGACGGAGGAGAGGGTGTGGCGGGAGAAGTTGTAGGATTTGTGGAGGGCGTGGCCTGGGTGCGTTAGTGGGGGGAGTTAGGGGAGGAAAGGGGGTGGGATGATCGACTTACCGGTGAATAAAGTGTGTGGGCCCGAGGATTTAGTGTCAAGCTGTGCGGCCTGGAATCCAGGGCTTGTGGATGATTGGATTAATCGCGTGTGTAACGATGGGACGCAAGGGTGAGCAGTGACAAATTGAACGTCGTATGTCAGCGACAAATTCATAGATTTCGTCGGCTCGTCAGACGGCTTGATGGTGAATTGCAGCATGGCGGAATATGTACGGATATTAGGGTGGTCTGTAGTTTTCCCACTCGGTCCGTCCTCGTTGATCGGCGAAGACTCGGCGGAGTCAAGGCCAGTAAATAGATCGAGAGATTCCAGTTTCACTTCCAGGTTCACCGGATCAGGGACATCGGCCGGTGGGAGCGTGAAGTCTCCTGGGAGAATAGTCCTAGCATCTCCATCCCCGAGAACGTGGGACTCGCGTTCCACAGTAGATTTCTTCCAGATACGGGCAGCATGTGACCCCTCTTCTCCATCCGAACGGGGCTCCAATTCTACATCGACACTCACCCACCCTTCGACAACTCCCTTTGGCTGTATGGGCGAGGATAGCCAGCCCATGCACTCACTTGCACCCTTCCCGGCAGCAAGGACTCTACCAATAATACAAGCCGTGCTCCAAAAGCTTTGACCCGAGTATACAAAGCCGCCATAAAGATTGGGGTCACCTCCGAGCCGTGCGACTGCAACCTCGTCATTCTCGAGCAAAGTCGACATCATTAGATGGCTCAGTCCTTCTCCGGGTAGAATAAGGCCCGTCAGATATGACTTTGAGAGCCACCCCGAAGGATGGAACATATTTGGCGGTCCACCAAATGTCAGGCCTCTTCGAATTCCTGGTCGCCCAATTCCTGCAAAATATGACGACCGCTGAGTAGTCATGGTGAGGGATGTCCCAGCCTGCGGCGCTGGGACGGTGGGAATCCGCCCGATACCGTCGCTGCCCTTCTCAAGGTCGATGGCAAATTTCTCGGCGATACGCTCAGCTCCTGGCCACCTCATCTTTCGAGAGAAGCGGATCAGCCCGTTAATTTGCCTTTTCTGGCGCCTGCCCCGGAATTCAATCGTGTGAGAGTCGATAGTGTCAAACTCTTCATGCTGAGGAGTTACAGCCTGCTTAATTGATGACAGCCAGCCGGAAGGCCGTCTCTCATGTTCCGGCTGTTGCTCTGATTGCTGTTTGACAGACTGCGTAATCTTTATATTCTCAAGCCATAGCCTGGCCAGTAAAAGCGACCATTTCACAGGTCGTGTGACATCTCTTTCGAATCTCTGTATTTCCTCCGCTGTTATAAGCCAAGGATCCTGCTGTGCGCTTCGGCTAACTGCATCCAGTCTGATAACGAGTTCGCAGGATAATAGTATTTGAAGCAGGAGCCAAAACTGCTGGCTCTCATGTCTGTGTTCTTCTTCCTCGCCATCGACAATACCTTCTTCTTCCTGGTCAGGCTGGTAAGATGGGCCCCACAGAGTCTGCCCAAGCCTTATCCGCCACTCAACATTACTGAAATCCACCCAAATGCCAGGCTCTGTGAGCACGCTCACTAGAGTTTCAATTTGTACGTGGAAGCTGGTAGGGTCATCTGCATCAGTGACGCGAGTCGGTGGGAACAAAACTTGAGTGAAGAGTTCTGTGTACATCTCCACTGACGTCTTGGAAACTGGGGGTTTTTCGTGGTATAACAATCCCATCTCAGTCAGTTTCGACACAACTGAAGCTTCACTTAGTGGTCTTAGCCCACGCTTCTTCCCCTTCAAAAACTTGACCCTGAGCAAATGCAGGGCCTTTTCATCCTGATGGGGCGTGTCCTCATGAAGTGCATCCGCAACCGCAACTTCGAGTGCTGCTTGAAACCCAACAGTCCCTCGTTCCAAGCCTTGCATGCTCAGCATATTTGGCCTCTCTTTACAACGAGGGACGAAGTGTGGGGTTTTATCTCCATTCTCCTCGGTGGCCTGTTCCACAACCGCGTCTCGTTTTTGCTCCCGAATGATGTGCGGAGTTGTGGTGACGCATCCCCAAGCTTTCTCTTCTATTTGCCCATGGTCGCTCAGGTCCCGTATCTCCAATTCCTCGTTCCAAGGAAAGGCAACTGAAGGATGCGGTGCTCCGGCATGGTGTCCCTCTGACCGGACAAAGAATTGGGGCGCCCCGGAAAAAAGCTTATGTATGTCGGAAAGTGTGAGTGGCTGGATAATGCGCTTCAGCTGTATTCCAGCTTTGACCGGCGCCTGGGCCGATTCGGACTCGTTAAATGGAGGTGGAGGAGGCAATGGTTTGTTCGGATCGGATGTGGGAGTCGCTACATTGCTGCCCTTTCCTTGGGTTGGTGCTTGGAGCGTCGTTTTCTGTACAGAATTGCAGATTAGAAGGTGGTCGCAAGTGGGCAGCTGAGGCTTACACACCTTGATTTGAGCGTCTCCGTCAGCTTCAGGTCGCGGACCAGCGCTGGATCGAGTTCTGTTCAAAAAGCCTCGGAAGAAGTCGCCTCGGGTTGACAGTCTGCGGCTCGCTCTGTCTTTCCCGCTGGTATTGACATTGGCAACCTTGTCGCGGGTAACGATATCGCGGGCAGTATTATCGCGGGTCGCAACTGGTTGTGGCGGTTGTTCAGCCTCGCGCTTCGTTCTTGAGCGCTTGAGCAGCGATGAAAAGGACGGCATTCTCGCTGGAATGAAGACCTTGGCTATAACTCCATTGGAAAGCAATAGGGGACACGGGAAATTCAATTACTGGAGAAAAAGATGACGGGAGAGGATGACGAAGGTAAATGAAAGAAAGACTAGCGCCAAGGCTTCGGTCCAGAAGCCTCGACTGACGGCTCCTGCAATATATACTAGGAAATGTATGCAGTACTGATTGTCATTACCCACAAATGCACAGCGGTGTAAGTATCCGAAGTCTGCAGCCGCAGTAAATGTAATAAGTTGATTAAGGTGCATATACAGTAGAATTGCGTAGGAACCCTCAGCGCAAGTGGTGTCATGAAGGGCAAATCAGCCACAGAAACACGCTGAGTGAGCCATGAGTGAGCAGCCACTTAATGTCTCAAATGGCTGTTTTCGCCATAAAGATCGTGGGGTTGGCGGTGTTGATGGTGGTTGATTGGTGGCATATCGCCGAAATTATGGGCTGCGGCTGTGCGGGTGTGTGTGGGCGGTGTGTTGCCGGTGTGGGCTGGACCCAAATTCTGATACATACTACACATTTGTCTTGGAGGATTTTTCAGCCCCGGAATCTCCAAATTAGCGGTGTTCCATGTGTTCCATGTGTGTTCCATAGGATAAATAATTGTGATGCACGGTGCAGGTACTGAGTAATTTGGCCAAGATGACGCGGTGTCCCCTTCCCAACGTACTCCCGGGGCATTGCGGAAACAAAGGATCTGCAGAGCAGTAAAACTAGCACTTTGATAAACTTCTTCTATGCCTCTTCCATACCGCCTCGGCAATAGAATATTTCCCATATTCCCCCCATGGAGTTCGCGTGGATGTCACATGCCCAAACAGGGAAACGGCCAGGGTCTAATCTAAGCCTCCACATCAATGGAGTTCGTTATATAATCAAGCAACGTGGAGATTAAATATAGGGCGACGCCTTATACCTTTCAGGCAAAATGGCCGGTAATAGCTAACAGCTTCAATGCAAAGATTTGAGATTTGAAACGACGACCCCAATATCTTTCGTACCATGTGGCAACAGAGGTAATATAGGGACAAAGAATACGTCAAAGTCGGGCAGTTAATTTACACGCGTAAAGTAGAGTTGGAGGTATTTGACACAATTTCCTATATACAGCACATACTAACTATGTAAAAGACGTCAACGGCCTGCGGACGCAACTAAAGTCCCTCGGTGCCCGCCCCTGAACCCATTATCAACTCTCCCTTGCATTCCATCGCTCTATCCGAGGGTCTTCAAGGTGTCGATATAGTACGTGTACCCAATACCACTCGGCGGCTCCATGCTGTACATGTAATCTCCCCACCATGGGCCACCACCCCACCACAAGGCGCCAACCCACGCGTCGGTGTTGGCAGCCATGTACTCAAGCATACCGGTAACAGCGGACTTGCACTGCTCGTTGGCGCCACCGGCGAATTCGCCAATGATTCCCTTCTTCCCGTTCGCCTGCAGCCATTCAGTCGCAGCTTGGACGCGCTCTTGGCCGATCGTGGCAGAGACACAATCCTCGCTCGTTCCGGATCCGTCGGTGTCGAGATATTGATGCATCTCGTAGACGATCTTGTCCGACGGGTCGGTCAGAGCGGAGAGAGCGTCATTGCCGGATGTGGTCCTGAGAATGTTAGAGCAGTTCTAAAAGAATCAACGGGGAGCTTACCAAGTCCAGGCACCGCTGTAGGAGGTTCCCTCGACGAAGATGGACTGGGTAGTGGCACCGGCGGCACGGATACCGTTGATGCAGCCCTGGTTCAACTCAACAACGAGCTCGATTGATGGCATGTCGTGGGGCTCGTTGTTACAGTCGAAGATGACATTCGCGTCCGACGCAAATTCTGCGGCAACGGTCTTCCACCACGCCTCAAACCCAGCTGTGTCTGTGATGACCTCCCCGTAGTATCGTGCGAAGTTGTGGGGGTCGATAACCGCGTATGCTCCCTTGCCAGTGATGTAGCTGACAATCTCTTTGAGGTCAGCGAGGTAGGTTGCGTCAGGCGTTCCAGTCAGCGTGTCGGGGATCAGGCGCTCCATCATGAAAGCAATCCGGAAGATGTTCATTCCATCAGCGACGAGCGTGTCGATGGTTGCTCTTTGCATGGTTAGCTCGAGGTCACGCAGGGGATTCTAAATAACATACGGGACTGGCCATATGTAGTCCGTTCCCAGCTCACCAGGCAGGTTCATGTTGCCGAACTCAGCGCCGGATTCATTGACGCCAAAGAATTCGAAGTTTCCGGCGCGCTTTGCCTTCTTTGACGGGGCCGCGGTGGCCAGCGCCACGGTGCTGGCAATAACAGCGAGTTTCGAGAAATGCATTTTGATGGCTCTGCAAGATATCTGAAGCTGAACAAAAAATGGCGGGGATACAGAGCTTTATATACAAACGTCCCTGCCCACTTTAGAAGCCGCATAGGAGGCTTCGATCCATATGGAGACACGGGATTTGAACCTCCATGGATAGGAGAGGCATAGTCTCAACTTACTTTACTCAAGGCGCGCCTCTTCCCAGGAACAAATATATTGCCCGGCTGTGAATTTCAGGCACTGACCGCGTATGACGCCAAAGATTGGTCAAGATTTAAGCCATGTAGACGACGATGATATGCATGGAACAATTATATATTGCTACCCCACACCTTCGAAACGCTAACTCGAGTTGCAAGCCGATGGTTGACGTGGCTTTGGTGACGCCGCTTCTCGAGTATAACATATCTGACAGTCCTGATCTTACTATAATAGTGAGAGCCTCCCAAGGATGAAATCCACTTAGAATTATCATCTTCAAGGAGCTTCCCAAAAAATAGAGACATAAACCCAATGTTTCGTCGTGGCGTGTACTTTAAACGCCTTGATCCGGGGAAAGCTAGGGATTTATTGCCGGAGTGTGGAAGGATCGGCAGTTATGCGATGTGATATTGACGCAATCACTTTTTCCCGGTTTCAAGATTGTCTATCATTTCCCTTTCCCATCACTACCATTTCAAGTTTCGTAGGAACGAGCCACAAAAGGCTTCTACAATAGATTAAAGTCATAGATTAAACTGCGTTGGTCGTCAGTACGGAGTGTATTCCTCCGTCATGAATCAGTAAGAACAATCAACTCGCACGTAGGTACTCAGGTGACGCACAACGCGAAATAGTTTACTTCTATGCCACTCATCTATCTTACGGGGATCCCATGTCGGGGATGACGACTCCAGGCCATATGCATATCCGTTGTAGATCAGCCGCGATATAAAATCTCGGAGTATGACGAGACAGGCAACTTTGCACGGCGGCGCTGCCACCGCGCTCAACGGCCGCATGGAAAATAATTTATCAAACAAAGTTTGGTCGAAAGGAACCCTTTCGGAGCCTAAATCGGCGAAGGATTTGCAGGCACATCACGGCCCGGCGGCGCGTGTCGTTGCATCAAGGTCCGTTTCAATGACCGTCATCGGTGCTCCACAGGGTCCATCCAGCCCCATTTATACAGCCTGGCATCGTTCCTGCAGTATAAGAAGGTGGATCCCACCAGTCCATCCCGAATAATCCTCCGGATCAAAGTTGCGGGTGCTGGGGTAAGTCTCATACGCAGATCAATGCAACTATCGACCATCGCAAGTTGAAGCACAAACCCTTAGTGTTCGTATCCCAGACGTCCAGGGCCGCAGAAAGCTTGAGAAAGCTTATAAGGTAGAAATCCCATATCGTCTGCCGGTGGCGTCGATGAGGAAGCTGCGACTGAGGCTTACTTGATTATCGTTCCTTACGTATCAAGGTCTTGAAAACTCCGAGGAAACTACGACTGAGGCTTTGCTTGGTAATCGTTCTTTCCATTTATTACTGGCTTGAAAGCTGCGAGAATCTGCAATACTAAAGCCAATTTGAGGTTGTTGATTGCGGGGTTCTCAGTTTGCTCCACTGCGTCCTCCTTGTGATACGCTCCTCCGCTGTCATGTGTCATAAACCCCCCAATACAAAGAAACACAGCCTCGCGACAACGTCATTGCTAAACGCCGATCATGAATCATACTGAGGTTCAGCTCTCAAAAACAAATACCATATTTCAGCCTCCAAATCGTATCCTTCTCACCAGCAACCTATCTTGAGTAAAAACCCACCATTTGGCCTCGTAGATCCTATTACCGTCCCATAAAATCCAACCCGAGATGCCGTTCTTCAAATCAAACACTGCAAACGCCGATGCTGCACCAGAGGAGAAATGGATCCCGTATCGTGAGAATGGAGAGGTGAAGTATATGCGCGCTGAGGAAGCGCAGGACTCCGGGTCCACGGGAGGCGCCTCGCGACACTCTAAGCCGAGCGCTTGGGGCAATATGGTCGCACCCGTTGGTTTCGTTGCGCAGGCACCGCAGTTGCTGCAGGAGAAGTACACGGACGACAGTATCATCGCAGTGATCGTCACGAATGTTGTTCCCGCCGAGAAGCCCAATCCAGTTGAGGGGTAGGTTGTTCCGCGGCTTACTTGGGTAGGGATGCTGTACTAACAGGTCTGCTGCGTAGGAAGAAGTCGTTCATGAGTAAATTCAAGAAGGACAAGGAGCCGTCTACCACTAAGGCCGTGTGGATGCCGAGACGCGATTATAAGAAGTTCTTTGCAAAGGACAAGGATGGGAAATACATCGGGAGTGAGGCGCAGAGGGAGTGGACGGCGGAGGAGCTAGAGGACGAGTTTGGGCAGTATCACAAGGAGATTTGAGCGTTGGATTGAAATCTCTTTAATGATTTCCACTCGTTAGCGGTATTACAATTACGATTATACCTATATTTATCCATGAATAACGAAGATTTTGTTGATCTGGCAACGGTTCAAATACATTTTGACGATATTTGACTCTAACGTCCTGACAGACATCTCAACCCAGCATATGACCAGCACACATTGACTATAGGAGTAAGCATAGTCACATTAAAACGTGGCCTAAAGCCTGCCATAAACACACAATAAACCATACATACATTATACTACTACTTATTAAATACCTACTCATCATACTCCAAAGTCAGCGTCGTCGGGATCGGCGACTCATTAGCATTAGAATCCAAATACTGCCTCATCTTCACCCCCGCAAACTCATGCTCCACAATCGAAAAGTGGCCCTGTCGACCATTCGCCCTCCTGATATTCCTCAACTTGAACACCTCCTTCAGCGTCGCAGCAAGCGAGCACCCAACCAACCTCGCGCCGAAGCAGAAGTGCAGCCCGTGGCCGAGGAGGATGTAATCCTTGAATGGGCGGTGGGGGTTCAGCTTCTCTGGGTTGGGGAACTGTATGGGGTCCATGGCAGCCTTGGACGTGGCAATCAGGATGGTGTGGCCGGCCTTGATGTTGATGGGTCCGCGGGAACCATCCATGACTGTGACGTCCTTGGAGGCGACGCGAGGAAGGCCGGGAACAACACCAGCATGACGCATACCCTCGAACACGAAGCCTTGGAGTTCTCTCTCGGACGCAGCGTCGTCTTTGTGGGACAGCTCGATGATGCGGTCCTTGTACTCTTCGTATCCCTCGCTGAGGTAGAGGTCGATGAGAAGGGAGGCTTGTTGGGTCAGATTACCAGCAACCGGAGCTCCCATGCCGATGCAGTCGCCTACAAGGTCGCCAATGGGCAGCTTAGAGTCATTGAGAGCGTGGTAGAGTCTGTCAGCGTCGGGGCCAACCTCGAACGAGCTGCCCTTGGCGAGCCAGTCGACAATGCCTTCCTTGAAGCCTTGTTGGGTCTTCAGGTGAGCCTCGAAGACCGCTCTGAGGGCAGGGGCGGCCTTCATGGCACCCTCTCTCAGCTTCCACTCGTTTGCGGGGATGATGTTGAAGCTCTGGTACATGAAGAGAACGAGGTAGATCGTGAACAGCTCTGGGATAGACATTAGGCCGTGCGGTGTCTCCTTGGTCTTGAGGGGAATGGCGAATCGCTCAGCAAGCCAAAGGATGGGCGTGACGTTTGTAACATCGCGCACGATATCAATGGACCTCCTGCTGTTTGAGTATTTCAACGACTTCTCCTTGATGAGCCTTGAGACATTGGTCCTGAAGAACTTTTGGAGGTTCGCCTCGAAGCCCTCCTCGAAGAACACCTTGTGGAGAATACTAGAGCGAGTGTCGTGCCGCTTAGCATCATCCCAGCCGATCAAGAAATCGTGACCATCGGTACACTTGCGGATTGCTGCCTGGTACATCACGCGGAAGTTCTCGCGGTCCTCGAATACCTTCTTGCAGCCCTCGTGGGTGTGAATACCAAGGACAACCTTGTCGCTGGCTGGTCGCTCCAGATCGTATTGCTCAAGGACCTTGTTACCCTTGAGGATACCCTTCGCTGCGATCGGGGTATAGAAAGGAAGGAGAGCGTATGTAGACGTTCCAGTCCAAGCACCCGGAAGGGCATTGAACAGCAGATGAGGCAACATACCACCGTATGCTCCGGCTTGGATGGCACCGAGTTTGGCAACTCCCCAGTTGCTCAGGGTGGTGCTGTTGAAATCGTAGCTGAGGAATCGATCTCCACGGACGAGCGCAACGGCATCATCGAGGATACCACGGCCCGTTGTGTGGCCAGGGCAGACACCACTACCAGGCATAGCTGGTTTGGTTACCTCGGCCATAAGACCAGGGTATAATTCAAGGTTCTCAATGTGGCCGTACAGAAGCTCCGCGGCTCTGGCAGTCTCCTTGTCTGGGTTCCAGTCCTCAAAGTCCTCGTATGGCTTCAGGTTGAGGTAGCGACGGAATCTATGACAAAGTTTAGTATGGCGCAACTTCACCCATTTCCATGGAATAACTCACTCGTTCATCGTGCAAACATTGAACATGTCTCTCGCCTGCAGCTGTCCCATGATATCAACAATCTTCAAACTAGCTGGAGTGCTGTGTGCGCCAAAGGCGTGAGCTGGTTCTTCGATGCAATCCTTGATAATCTCCGCAAGGTCAACATCGTTGAATTTTCCATCTGGCCCTCTCTGGAGACCGCCAAATGTCCACTCCTTTGGCGGAGTAGCCATGAGCTGGTGTCCCTCCGTCATCATGACCTTCTTGAAATCCGCAGCGGTAACATCGTCAATCGACTGGAGGTCTGGGATGTGCTTGCGAATTACACTTTCCATCCACTGGTCATCAGCCGCGCTGAGGGCCGCGTGCCAATGGTAGAGGACGGCAAATTCGACAGAGACCACATTACCAGAGCCTCGCTCCAGCCGCTCTCCGCCATTCTTGATCTCACCACCGAGGTCCAGAGACCAGTGGGAATTTGCTCGCGGGGTGTTGAGAATGGCCGCGACGTAATCCTTTAGCACCACAGTGGCAAAGAAGCCAACATTGATATTCCTGGTAAGCTGGAAAAGATCCTCATCTTGCCTTCAAGGCCCATGTTAGGTATATTCCATAAATGATTGAAAATTAGACACTTACCAAGCTTTCTGCTCGTCGTCGAGGCTGTCCCAGTCCTTGTACTTACCACCCTCGTTAACAGTGAGCAGGTTCTCCACAATATGATTGTGGTTTCTCGAGAACATCAAGAGAACGGCCACAACACCTGGAGGCATCATCATAATTCTCTCCGACGCCATCGAGTCGGGAAAAATCCTTCCTTGCTCATACGTTCTCACGCGCTTCTGTTCCTCTGCGTTGTTTCCGTAGATGGTGCTCAGATCAACGTAACTCGAGGTCTCGTTGATCAGCGGGTTGGTCCGCGAGGTCTGGAAGCACTCGTGGATGACTACGGTAGCAAACGAGAAGAACAGTCTGTTCAGGCCGGAGGGATGTTCACGGAAAGGGCCCGTTCGCTTCAAGAGCTGGTCGAAGACGAGCTCTGGGTCTGGGAGGTTTGGTCCCTTGGGCTTCATGGGAGGCACGCTGCGGGAATATGGCATCCCGGCCTTGCCCATCTCCGGGATCCACGGGTTGTTTCCGCTTCCGTCAGGCTGTCTGTAGCGGGCTGTCGGGCCAGCGGTTGTGGGAGGGGGATGCGGGAGGTCTTTCCAGAGCATGCCAATGAAGTTATTTGAGACGGTCTGGCTAAGGCCGCTGTTTGTTGGAAGGGATTGGAGCATAGAGACGCCCTTCTCTAACAAAAGATCCTTATCGTCCATAGGCTCTCCCGACGCAAGAGTGGTGATGGCCTCTGCCACGGTCTTTGTGTTCTTCACACCGAGGTGTGTGAGATCATGAAGTATGGAGGTCTTCTCCTCCATGGACTTTCCGTACGCCTGCTCGTCCGTCTTGCCATCGGGAGCATGAGAAGGCTTCCTCCGGATCGAGCCCAGCAGCGTCTTGAACTGACTAGGAGCCATTATAAGAGTAAGGTTGAGGCAATGAACCTCGATTTGATATTAGAGGATTGAGGTGAGGGATAGTGATTAAGTAGAACGGAGGGTATGGGGGAGCTTTACATGGACTTGGAGAGAGAGAGAAAGAGAATGTTCAGGCCGAGGGAGAGACGAAATGGGGGTGGCAGGAATTGAGTATGCGCCTTGGGGGCCGTGTTGATTGGGGGATGGAGGGGGTGTCCATTGGAGGTAAGGCGGAAGGAGGGGGGAGCTCCAAAGATCGGCAGGTGATGTGGTGACGGGGTGACGAGGTGGGGACGGAAGTTGCATGGGTGGTGCAGCTGCAATGCAAATGCGGACGCGGAAGCAGATGCAGACGAACCAGGGCTTGCGGAAGAGACATCGGCTTGTGCCCGTCACTGGTACAGTAAACCGGTGGCGCGAAGTACTGATAATATGTAGCGAGGCAGGGCGTTTAGCAAGATTAGCAGCGGGAGCATCGTGAGCGACCTGAGCAACGTGAGCGAGATGAAGGTGAGAGATGCTCATCGTGGCTGGCTGACAAGGCTATGGAGTCAGCTCTGTATAGTACTCACTATATTGTGCTTACTTGGATCATGTTAGACCCAGTCATTTCACACAGTCATACTAGACACAGTAAGACTTGGTATTAGCTGAAAACGGCCATCAGCGAGGCCACTCGGTGGCATCGCGGTGAGGTGGGGTGTGGTGGTATTACACATATTTCATTGCCCCAGTCCAGTATTGTGGGAAATCTGCCAGGGTGATTTCTATTAGAGGTATCTTGATTGGACGGGGAGTATTGTGAGCAGCGACCGGGGGGGTGCCATTCGGAAAGGACGCTGAAGATTGTGACACCGCTAACAGTACTGGTACTCCGTATTTTCCCCCTTGACTTTTCTTATAGCGCTCATATTAGAGGACAGGCTGAATTAGTGTATTTGACGCATTGCACTGTATAACGTATAACTGTGCTCACAGTGTGGTCTGTGTCTTCGCGGACCCTTGAACCGTGCTACAAGTTAGCAGAATTACAGTGGAAAAAACATAGCTAGGACTGTGTTAGGGGGAGGGACTGCGCTAGGGCTGTGCTCGACCCGAGTGTTAGTTCTCCGCTGCATCTGGTTCTCTACCCCTGGACCCTCCTCTATTGGACATCACGGACCGACGGATACGGAAATGCAAATATCCGAAGCGAGGGCATGCATATGTACTATACCACATTGTAAAAGGTGCAAATATTGTACTGTATTGCGCTGAATGAAACACCACAGGTCGTCCACGAGGAGTGAACAGCCGAGTCCTGCCTGTATGTACATGCGAAGCTTCAGATCAGGCTAAGTTAATTTTTCACAAACGGAGCGTAAACTCCAGCTTCAGCTATGCGAAGATCTCTTAATTTTTACTGTAAACAAACTATCCTAGCGTACCCGCCCGCTATGGAGTGCAATAGAGAAAACACGCACTCCGTCCTAAACAAGTAAGTGTGGCTTGCATCGTCCGGAGCTGAGCTCTCTCGATTTGGCCTACGGCTGGTCTGATCCAAGCCAATTACGTCTTAGCCTACCTCGGCGCCATCCCTGGTGCGGATCGCAACCTTAAACCTTCTTAGTCCCGCCTGCCCGCCTGCCCGCCTGGGCCCTTCAACCCCTCAACGCTCCTAGCTCCCTCTGCTTATACATACTTAGTCCTATTAGTTCCAGCACCTATCAACCCGACCAGACGGCCCTGAAATCCTCCTAATCAGGTAATTTGGTTGCAGATTGTATTTAAAAAATTTGCCTCCCACCCCTCCACTCCGTCATAAAATCGCAATAGGATACTACATCCGAAAATCGAACTCATCCCCATACGATCGACGTACCGAGCACGACGGCACAGGCGACTTACAGCGAATCGGAGTTTCGATATACCAGCCTACCTTGCTTCTGCTCCATGAGCGAACTGACGAAGCCTGAGTGATTCATTTGATTCACTCGCTGCGCGTAACCCTGTTGCTGAGTGGACGGCGTTGCAAGTGGCGTCGTATCCCGCCCATCGATATTGGCTTCTTCTCAGCCCGCTGTATGCCGGCTGCAATTCCCGTTTCCGACTGGCTGGGCCGCATCATCAGGCGCTGCACCCTCAATGCCCTGCCCAGTCGGGGTACTATGGAGCTATTGCGGGGTTCTTCTCTCTTTTGCTCCAGTGGAAGCCGCCACTATGCTAATCCACCTCCGAGCTCTCATTCTTCGGTCATTGCGGCAGCACGTGCGGGTACGGGCCGCATGAACTGAGACAAGATCGCTGGAGTTGATCTTGACTGGTTGGCGATCGTACTCCGAGTTTGTCAAGACATGGATACTAAATTGTTCCGAGCGACCGAGCGGGCAGCCTTGCTTGCAATACGACTTCGCGCGAAGAAGATGGCCCTTCGTCGTCGCCCTCGCGACTCGCCCCAGATCATCATAAACATTTGAAGAGAAACACAGGTGGTTCATCTCCTGTGCTCTGTCTAGGCAGCTAGCCAGCCGATATTATTTGGTGTGCTACTCTGTTTGCCTCGGGAATTATTTTATTATCATTCTGAGCTCGAGTCGAGTTGCACAGGTTGATCTCGCCGTCGCCCGCTATTATTCAGTACAACCACTCCTTATTTTAATAGGGCCAGCGATATCCTACTCGTCGCCCTCAGTCATACAGCACAATGAACGGCCACGCCACAAATACTCCGTGGAGGCAGAAATTCTACCCGTCTCAAACATGCGCCGAACAGGTGTTGAACTATAAGGCGCTGGCGCCACAGGTCGAAGAACCAAGGCCTGATCTGCCACCTGCAATAAAAGCTGTTCGAAAGTCAGGCAATCCAAGCTCGGGCGGACGTACAATCGTCATCTGCCTCGATGGCACCGGCGACCAGTTCGATGCCGACAACAGTAACGTGGTCAACTTCGTCGCGTGCTTGAAGAAAGATGATCCCAACCAACTCACATACTACCAATCCGGTATCGGCACCTACGATGGGCAGGGTATAAAGAGTGGAATCTCGGCTGCTATCGACATGGCAGTTGGCAGTGGTCTCGGGACGCACGTTAAAGATGCATACCGATTCATCATGGAGAATTACAACGAGGGAGACAAAATCTGTCTGCTAGGGTTCTCAAGAGGTGCATACACCGTGCGCTGCCTTACTGGTATGCTGCACAAGGTTGGACTGCTGCCAAGGCAAAACAGAGCCCAGGTCGCATTTGCCTACCTCTTCTACAGAAATGACACCGCAAAGGGTTGGAAGATGAGCGCTCAGTTCAAGAAGACCTTTTGTACCAATGTTCAGGTGCATTTTGTTGGGTTATGGGACTGCGTGGCCAGTGTCGGCTTCATCCCGAGAACGCTCCCTTTCAGCAAGACTCCAACAAACACGATCCGCCACTTCCGCCACGCCATGGCCCTGGATGAGCACAGGGCTAAATTCAAAGTATGCCAGTGGCAGCATCAGGATATAGTCGTTGATCCAGCCACCGAGAAGGCCAAAATTGAATCAAAGCCGAGCCGTCCCCGCAAGATGCCCAAGTCAACTTCCGACCCGGAGGGTCTCACACCCAAGCAAAACGGCTATTTGAAGCGGTCATCGAGCACCCCCGACTTTAAACTCAAGCGATCGTTGTCTTCGCCGATTGGCCGTATGGGGAAGTCACTCAAGGAGGCTCAGGACGAAAAGGATCTGGAACAGATCCGACTCGAGAAGCAATTTGAAAAGGACGATCAGTCTGTGCATGAGAAAATCAAGACTGACACCCTCGAGGTCTGGTTCACAGGCGCTCATGCCGATGTTGGTGGGGGCGCAGTGCCGAACGAGGAGCGCCACATGCTCTCGCGCATTCCTCTTCGTTGGATGATCCGACAGTGCTTTGAATGCGAGACTGGTATTATCTTCAACACGGCCCCTCTAGCAGAAACTGGTATTGACGTCCTAACCGTCTGGCCCATCTACAAGACGCCGACTAAGCCCGTCGTCGGCCCTTCGCCAATCATGGTGGGCCAGTACGAGGAGAAGAAGCTCCCTCCTCTCAGACGCCGCTCTACTGCTTTGGGGCTGAGCAAGGATTATGAGGACATCGATGACGACAAAGAAAAGCGGGAGATCGTGGTTGACGATATCATGAACGAGTCTGAGCGGCTGCAGTACCAAGCAGACCTGCTTCCCGAGCACGTTGAGGACCACTTCGACGCCATGGCCTCCATCAACGATCAGCTCGTGCTGTCAAAGTCATGGTGGGTTCTCGAATTTTGGCCTGTCAAGATCCGCGTGCAGAGCAAGCTCACGGAGGAGTGGGAGAAGGTCGTACGGTGGAACCTGGGCCGCTATCGGCCGATTCGCGAGGAGGAGCCAAAGATGCACTGGACGGTGCAGATGCGGATGAACGACAAGGCGTATAAGATTAGGAACAGGCTGGATGTCAATGCGATCTGGCAGGTCGCCACGTGAGAACCTCACATATTTTTTTCTCTTTGTTTCGGAGTAACGGATGCGGTATAATTAATCCACAAAGAAATAGTAATTCGGTTTGAAGGTTTGCCTGGTGTAAGAGAGTTACCAATATAGTGAGCATAGAATATTAAATCCCAAACCTAATAGGAATGTTCATCGTTGCCAAGTAGCTGTCATTGTTCCTAAGCCCCGGCAGTTGTGGTTATATAGCCGGTAAATCAACTTATCCGGGGTTTAGGCGAAATTTGACTTCAATGCTTAATTCTCCTTGGAGCGGTATCTTAAGTTTGGCCGAGCTTTCGAGCTTCTCAACGTATCATGACTGCCGCCGATCTTCTTAGAAATGCGGGGGAAGCAAGAATTGATCCTAGCAGGATTGGCCCGAATATAGTGTTAATATTTGTGATGTTTCAACTACATTGTCAAATACGATGTCGACTTCAAGCAACGACATAAGTTTTATTGTCTATGATATATGTATGGCTCGCTCCTTGACAGGTTTGAGTTGTTCCTCGACGAAGTCCAGGCTGTGAATTAAACATCCGAAATCATGCTACGCCTTTCGCTCGCCGCGCTTCTGGTTCCCATTTCCTTCGGAGCAACCTTGCTGCCCCGCGATGGCTATAAAATCCCAAGCACGTCCTTCGATTCCCAAAGCACCTTCGACACCTACTGGGCATATAACTACCCTTGGGGGACAGACCACAATGGAGCAGCGCGCATGGCGAGTTCTCAGGTCAGCGTTGGAGGCGGCCAGGTAACACTGACTGCCGATCCAACAACGGGCCAAGACCCCACCGGCGACGGACTAGCAATTCACTATCTGTCCGGCACTATATACGCCAAGGAATACTTCACCGTCGCTGTAAACGGCGGTTATGATTTCTCTGGAGACTTCCTCGCCTCCACGGCTACAGGGACGTGGCCCGCTTTCTGGCTCACAGGCGCGGATTCGTGGCCTCCGGAGATTGATCTGGCGGAATGGAAGGGCAGTGGGAAAATCTCTTTTAACAGCTTAGGTATAAATAACCAGTGGATTACAAAGGATGTGGCGTACGATTCCTCGAACTGGCATACCTTGAAGATGGAAGTCAGGGATCTGAATGGCGTCGATGTGGAGATCAAGTTCTATATGGATGGTGCTTTGCAGGCAACGCAGACTGGTGATGCGATGGTTGGCAAGCCATTTTGGCTGTATGAACTTTTCTGTGTCGTGCCATATATTCAAATGCTAATTCCTAGGTTAGGATACTGGATTATCAAATGGAGGGTTCGTCTGGATCTCCGGGACCAACATCGAGTATGAAAGCTCCCAAAACTTGTAGTTCAGCTGCTGATAATCTATAGGCACCACGTTTGAGCTTAAGGGGTTTACTGCTTATAGTTACAACGATTAGTTCTATGCATAATGCATCCAATGATAGCTGGTTAAAGCCAATAACATGACAAGACTGTGCTTCGTTCAAGTCGAAGCTCTACCTAATGTGGCACCAATTCCCATGTTTGAGACACGCATTGTGTAACGCCTTTTCGGCCTAACTAGAACCAAATTTGCGTCTTGTGCGACGATGCACAATATTCACTTTGGAATGTGAAATGTAAATCCTGCAACTAACGATGTGTGACGACTATTTATCATAAATTGGCCTCACTCATGGTTTCAACCCACCCCATCAAGAGGTCGTTACAAGACTTACCTCTGCTGCATTCATACACTTTTAAAATGTTGCCTAATCGCCTTAGAAGTGCTCTAGTATACGACTCACGCTCGACATGCCGTGATCTCGGAAACTCAGAAACAGACTGCGCATACCTCAGTCTCGACGGACAGACGCCAGCTATTTCGGCTACTCCTGAACTTCTTGTCGCCACCATGTCGCCCTAAGTATAGGCCCCAAAACGCTGGCCCATCCGCTCGCCATTAGGAGGACTACATAGGGTAACTTGGTTTTCGATGCAGATCCGTAAAACCCGTCCAGTACACTGAAGACGGCTTTTACGGATCTCCAAGGGAATCGCAGGTCCCAGGGCTCCTCAAAGCATACCAGACTCCGTATACATTTTCAAGCCACATCATTAGCTTAGATAAAAGGAGAACAAACGTATTATTGACGTTACTCTTCATTAAAAGTTACAGGCTGACGCAAAATAAACCTCAGATGTATAGAACCGAGGTATCGAACCGGCTACATGCTGCCACTAATCCCCCACCGCCAAATGGTCCTCTTATAAAGTCAAATACAACGCCTGAACGTGCCTGGGTATCATATGCCGGATTGTTACGGGTGTGCTTCTTTCACGCCGAAGGTGTCTCGTGTACCACAACGAGCAGGTATTTCGAATCGGGCACAATGACCAACTCGTACTTTTTAGTTCGTAATCGTAGCAGTTTAACTTCGTCCTGTAATTCCCCGTCAGCAGTAATCACTTAGTCATGAGATGCCACCCTTACCTGTTCGTCGAGGCCCTGGACCAGATATTTTGTGGCGTTCATGTAGTTCCAGACCATGCCGGCCAGCTCTTCGACCCCATTTTGATCCTTAGGGCCAGACGAAGCGTCGTCTGGAACGGTTGCTGGGGCTTGTTGGCTCGACCCTGTGGTAGATCGAATCGAAGATAACGAGCCAGACGTGTTCAGTATCGCACCGCTGTTTCTGTCCAGGACAATAGTTGCCAATACCCCGGTCTTCTTTGAGAGACGGTCCAGCGACTCTATGAACTGATCTGAGGAATTCGATCCCTTGTGCTCGTCAGCTTACGGCCAGATAAATTGAGGAGTAGAAGGCATTTACAGTGCCCAATGGCAGTGATTGCGCCATTGATCCTGTGTGTGAGGTGGTGATGTTCGACGAGGCTCTGGAGCTTGGTGGGACTCCACTCCACCATACCCCAAAATCAGGCTCACATGCGAGGCGCAAGGCAGCAACATCGCAAGGCTGAAAAATATAACCACCACGAAAAGCAGGACTTGCAATTATTTACTTGATCATACGACAATACAATATGGGTTCCAGTGCTAGGAAAAAGGCCGAGAAGAAGAAAGACTTCAAGGTATTACCCGGGAATCTGCCTAATAAATAATGAGGGCCCTTTTCTGACGAACCGCTGCACAGAAACCGAAGTTGCGGGTTGGAAAAGCCAAAGCAAAGCCAGATAATTTCACAGACACCAGCTTCAAATCTCGATGTAAGCATATTTTTTAATTTTACACTCTATTTTTTGCAAACTGCAAACGAATTATACGACCGCTGCACTTAACCAATGCACTTCTTCCCCGATTGAGGGCGCAACTTCTCGACATCAGGACGCTTACTATGAAATAGCCATCACTATCAACCAGCAATCCCTCACGACCTCTGCACCCGCTTCCTCCATCCAATTCGAACACTATCTCTCTCTCGCTTCTTCATCCAAGTCCGACGCGCAACGTCGAGATGCCTTGTCCTACCTCATCACCCAGGTCTCGTCCCAGCCAGTGAATGCACCGATACCAGTCTCCCCCTCGACTATACTCGAAAAGCTACTCCCCCTGATACTCGACGGCTCGCAATCAGTACGAACACATCAGCTGAAATTCTTACGCCTCCTTCCAGCAAAGGATGTCGGCAACCGAGCCGAGTTTGCGCTCCTTTACATTAGAGCTGGGATGACCCATCTCGCCGTGGAGATCCGCAACGACGCCTTATCGGTACTAGAATGGCTCGTGGAAATAGCGCCAGAATACGTTGTATCTTGCCCCGGTGGCTGGTTCAAGACCCTCGATTCATTCATGCGAATGATGGGCTGGGCCGAAAGCGTCGGTTCGTCAAAGTGGTCCGCAGCTGCCAAAGTCACATTCGGAAAGGGCGGGAAGTCGTTCCCAAGGCAGATTACGGTTCTTGCTCAGTTTCTGAACGCCGGGCTGGCCAGGATTGCCATTGAGGAACCCTTCCAGCGAGGGAGCTGCTTTCCATTGTGGGATGCAGATATACATGTGATCTCCGCGCAGGCGAGTCCCTTTGCCCACCTGAACCTGTTCGGGCCGGGACGAGATGAAGAGGGCGAGATGTACACAGAGCGGGAGAGCCGGCAACGAGTTTTCCGCCTGCGTTTCCAAAAGTCTGTTGATAAAGGAATTGAGAGCGCAAGGAAGGAGGGGGGGGAGATGGGGAGAGCGGGGGCAATTCTCGGAAAGGTCGTCACGGAATCAATGGACGATTATGATGAGATAAGCAATATGACGGATCGCCTATGAACGCATAACCTAGGGGTTGCATATATGGAGTACAGGTTTAGGAGTTTAGATACCATAGGGTCATGGGTAGAATGATATGGGTTGGTTTATAAAACAAAATATGAAGGAATGATAACATCTATATGCTATACTTTAGATCCTTTCTTAGTCTACTAGTGGCAAATGGCTCTATTTGTTTCTATATATTACCTATAAAGGTTTATTATTATTAGACAGCTCATCCGCGAACCTGGCCTGTTTGTCCTGGCTGTCTTATATATGTTCCGGCCCAACCACCAACTATTCTGGTTGGCCAACTGGCCGGCCGAACCACCAACCTATTAGTAGAATAGTAGAATAGTATATTGAATTGAATTGAATTACCTACTCTACTCTAGCCC
>JPKA01000109.1:0-49820 GCA_000750875.1 Pseudogymnoascus sp. VKM F-4517 (FW-2822) | reverse complement strand
GGGGATGGAGGGGGAGGCGTGAATATTTTGTTGGGCGGTGGGGGATGTGGGATAGGGAGCGGAAGTTCGATTCTTTGTATAGATGTTGTTGGCGTCTGAGCGGGTTCGATTTTCTTGAGATGGGGGGTCCATGTGACAATGGAGGGAGGAGGGAGGATGATATGTATGCTTTGGATACCCA
This sequence comes from Pseudogymnoascus sp. VKM F-4517 (FW-2822), assembly GCA_000750875.1. Classification (NCBI taxonomy): domain Eukaryota; kingdom Fungi; phylum Ascomycota; class Leotiomycetes; order Thelebolales; family Thelebolaceae; genus Pseudogymnoascus; species Pseudogymnoascus sp. VKM F-4517 (FW-2822). The sequence goes on along the minus strand of JPKA01000109.1, from coordinate 49,639 downwards.
TTACATTACAGCCGTTGCGTGGCCGGGAATGGCAATTTACATTTGGATAAAAATATATGTATACGGTTCTTAGTTCTGACGATTGGTGTCCGTATGTGCACACAGGGTGCAGTTGATCCCGTCACCTCTACCTATAAGTTTGTGTGCGATGCGTCAGTTTGCCGCGAGCAAGTTCATGTTTGGACGAATCTGTGCGAAGAAAAATAGTTGATTGACAAGGTGGAGCGGAGCATGTCCAGGTAGGCACGCGCAGATTGCCAGCTTGCCAGGTTTTACTTTGGTTGATTGCCTTGGTATAGTATCTTCCCATCGAGCTCTCCCATTGCTCATTCAGGTCATCTGTCACGAAGAGTACGCTCCTCAGCCTCGCATTCTACAGTTTGACCACGCGACAAGAGCATGCATGTCTTTGACCACTTTACACGGTTTGCACGGTCATTTTGGGTTTGTGAAGTCTTTCGGTTGATTGTGCCTATAATGATAACACCCTACCACCACCATCACCACCACTCTCTCTCCTGTATATAATACCCCAGCCCGCCATACCCTTACTTCCCATTAAAAAACAAAAAAAATTCAAAACACAAAAAAATAGCAAAAATAAAGGGTTTAGTAAATTGACCGGCAGGTCCTACCGAGATTCGAACTCAGGTCCCCGGAATCAGAATCCGATGTGATAACCAACTACACTATAGAACCCCTTTTTGGTGGACGAACCTCGGTTATTGTGGAACTTGAGGGTTCAACGTTGTGTGCGGGTCGACTTTCCCCACCTTTACCTACGGGACTGATCGCTTGGCATATTCTCAGTTGCGAAACCCTTTGAACTATATATTCACAGAGATCGTTACAACCTTTATATAATTATCGCTTTTGGGATTTTTGCTACGTTTTTCGAATCCCTTCGAGTTATATATTCACAGACATAGTTATAGTCTTTATATAATTATCGCTTTTGGGATTTTTGCTACGTTTTATATTTTTATAAATTATATATATACAACAATTAAATTCTAAAATGAGAGGCGATGACATACGCTATTCGATATCCACGCCACCCACATGTGGCTCCATAAACCGCCTTCTTGACGTTGCAGAGGCCAGAGGCAAAGTATGCGATAGAGGGATGAGATTTCTCTCTGCTCAACGAAAAGACCAAGTGGAAACCTCGGGCGGCGCGGGTGGTTTCAAGAAGCAGCAATGACGGGTTCGTTGTTCACCTGCGAAGGTAGGAAATACCTGGTGGCTTTATGTAGCGGTGTTTCTACATTTTTGCCTATACGAGTTTGGGCTGATACCCAGTTCAAGGAGCTGTTGGCAAAGGTAAATCCACCATCACTTCTACTTTGATCTAGCACTTATGATATCAGCTGGAAGAGGCTGTCAATGTACTTGTAAAGACCGATCTCTACTACAGCAACATCGTGCATTTCACGATAGACTGAACTTTGGTGTCATTACACCTTATCTGGCGCAAATACACGTCTACGAACAAGCCTTCGTAGACTGCACCAGGAGAACCCCAACGCTGGTTACAATCTTCGAGCGGCAGGGGTGGGGTGGCTTCCGAGAAACTCATGAGTTGAGCTATCATAGGAAGAAAGCAGCCATAGCTTTGCCTCCAACTGCTCTTCTCTGACTTCCTCCATTACTATTGTCTTCGGCCAAAACGGCTTTTATAAGCCTGCTATTAGGCACAACAAGTCTTTTCTACCTGGCGGCTCAGCATCTCTTTTCTGAGAAGGGCAACTTCCAGGATGGAGATCTGTGGATGGCTTTGACGCAGTATTAGTTAAAGCACTTCTATATCGCCTCAACCCTAATATCTAACGGTGAGATGAAACTCGATATTGTTGCCGGAGAGGCCTAGGGCAATGGTAAAGCCTGCGCATCGTTTACAGCATTCCCGAATTCATCTCAGCTTGGTGCAATTTCGAGGCACACACTGCATTGCTAGTTGGCGACCCGAAACAATTGGCACCAGTGATATCCGGACCGAAAGTTCCTGCTGGCTTTTAAAATAAAATTGGGTTTTCTGTCATGCAAAGATATAGCAACGAAAGATGAGCTTCAACACATTCTTGTCTCCATTGGCTACCCACAACGTGAAAATGACCATCACAGCTGCCTAGTTCATAGCAAAGACTTCCGTCAGAATACCCACCGTCGTCTTCACCGCCACCGAGTCAAGCCAGGAGTATACAACAAGAACAGTATTCTGGTCAATTTCGATGTGGTCCATCTGCACCTCGCCCACGACGCTGCCAACGGAGTCCGTTGCCCAACAACCCCCAGCCCTGCCAACAGAGCAACGAGGCATCCGAGGTATCTACAAGCATTGCCCTCGACGAGAGCCGGGCTCGGTAAGAATCCGCTCTACTTGCCGTCGCGATTCAACTCTTGAATTGTATCTGTGGTGAAGATTATCGGCTGCTGGCGGGAGGTCGTGCATGCTCATTACGCTGGCACCTGGGATGGGTCTGAATACCTACTTTACATACATGGTCGTTGGCTTCCACAGATCGGGACCTGTCTCATATAACCTCGCGCTTACTCCATTCATATCATTTTTTTGATGTCCTGAATACGACTTTATTTATTTTTTGCACGCAGCATTTTTAGAGGCGTAGAGGCCGTCGTTTCTCGAAATATAAAAGGGTGGGAACTAGGCGTGCATGGTGTGGTTCACTGTTGAAGGAATTCTGAACTCTGCCATCCATTTCCGCCTTGGTCTATGAGGCGCGAATTCGCGGTTGATAAAGGAGAGTCATCGTCAGCATATATAGCTAATCCTTCTGTACCGGAACCGTCACCGCTCCTTAAACTCCCGTTAGAGCTGATCTTCAACACGTTAAGCAAGCTTGCTGTCGAGTCAATGGGATGTCTCACTTGTCATTGTCTATATTCGTGTCTTAAGAAGGAATGCATACAGCCTACCACGATGCTGACTCTAAGAGCGTCAATCAACGCCCCGATGAGCCTACCGCCCCAGGTCCTGAAACTGCCGAAGCTGAATCCAAAAGCGCCATCCTAGGTTCTCAAAGACGCTGACATTATGGTTATGAAGGCGTTTCTATGTCTACTAGACAGGACCTACCAAATTTACAACGTCTGTCTAATATGTATCACATGATCCAACACATCTGCCTCACTTGCTTAGATATTACTACATATATCCTCTACCTCGGGCGGTTCATAAAAGAATATAGAGGTTTCAACTTTAGACCCAAAGATTAAAGAATTAAGAAGTCCTGCCTTTGTTTTTAGCATTGTGGTAAGGCAGGGGGTATATGCAGATGGGCTGGGGTCCTCGAAGAGCGAGTCCCTTAGCACACAAATAAACGGCCAATACAACCCCGGCCCACCGACTTTCGCACTTAACCTGCAACAATATCTCCAGCTCCTCTAAGGCGGCTCTCCATTGCTCTTCGTTAATATTATATCTTAGTTATTATAGTTGCCTTTGATTGCGATGAAATTTGAAAGCGAAACTACTATTTTGAGGACATATGTTGAATCATTTTGTGACTGCTACTTGATTTCAATGTACAATAAACTCAATAACTCTTACCCAAGGAAATATCCCTTCCTAACAATAGAGCTCCATAGCAAATGTCAAACAAACGCTCAGGCCAATCTAAATGTCAGGGTTCCGTATCCTAGCTGGTCAAACCCTCCAGAGTTGGGTCCATAGTTGCCACCGCCCCCTTCGGCACCACCGCTCTCGGAATTGACCAAATCCCTCATTTGTCCCGTGTACTCAGAATTCAGCTTTTTGAGATCATGGTAGTGTGCATAAAGGAGCTCCCAAGCTGGTCGGATTGTCCCCCTCCCGGAGTTTGAAATGACAGATTGAGTGACATCACTATTGGTGTAGGACGTGTACGGAACGTCTTCTCCGAGATTGTATTTCGCGGTATACTCACTTCCGGCAAGTATTTTGTTTGACTCATACCCAAAGAGGTCATCTCCTTGGTTATACGCCATTTGTGCAAGAGGCCCAAGTAGAGCAAAATCTAAGGTGGCATGGCCTTGATCCCGGCCAGACTCCTGGCACTGACCTAGAACTACGCCATCTACTGTGTAGAGCTTCCAGACTGTGAGGTCAATCCTTCCGTTGCCAATTCCGCTCTTGAAGTAATTGATTGCTTCCTGGTACATGGTAGTGTTGTCGTTGAATATACCAATGGCGAGCATAGATGCCATATTGCACAAATCCCAATTCGCCCAGTAGTGGTCCGAAGCTGCATCGTTATGCCGCACAAGAAAATCGTGGTTGATGGAGAAAAAAACATTGTGAAGCATAGTTTTGAATCGTGCTTGGTCTCCCGCTGCCCAGCCGCTGTAGCCCCGCATAATCTCAGCAGCATTTGCAAACTGGTAGCCGTAAATCCCAGCTGCGAGTGCTGCATCGGATGTCCCTCGGATTGATGTGAGAGTTGACGACCAGCCGTTTAATATTTTAACTGCCGCATCAGCAAACGAATTATCCCCCGAGATCTTCCAGCGTAGGCCAAGGGCATAGGCTGCGTGAACGTCGTTGTAAAGTTTTGAGTAGTTTTCAGAATGTGTGCCATCATATCCGCGGTAAACAATGGCTTGTGGGCTCGGGGTGTAGCTGTTAGAGGAGTGAGAATTGGCTGTCAAAATATTCCAGCCAGTTATCCACGGAGCAGCATTTGCATCAACTTTTGTCTTCATTCGCGTAAAGTCAGCGTCAGTATGAAGCATCCCAGGGTGTACCAAGGCAAACGCGCCATTTCCTAACATGAAAGACAGAGTGATGATTAAATTGTAAAGCATCTTGATTGCATGAATGGGTGCTATGTTTTTGTGTTTTCAAATTAAGGATAGAGAGGTGCAGCTTATTATATTTCTTTGCGAGTACCCCCATTACTCGAATAGATTGCATTGCCGGGATTTCTATCGGACTGTAAAAAACTTTGGTTTTAGTCGTAATATTGCAGTAACAAAAACAAAAGGTAGAAATTGCAAGGGTATTCCACCGAGCCAACATCAGAGAAACTCTTTCAAGGTGCATACAATACCCTGTGTAGTAACAATGTTGCAGTGTAAACATTGACGACGAGCGAGTAATAACCGGCCCAAGGGAGATGATACGCGTGAGTAGATGGTTGCTTCTAAAACGTTATAATAAATTGATAGCTAGCGTTGATCTCTACTCGAGTGGGCGTAACTACAATCTAAATAAATAACGCAAATGACTTCTCAAGCTCCGGCTTCAATTAGTGGCGGTATTCTTAGCCCTCTGTGCTGTGCAAGACAAAGCGGGGAATGTGGGGATGTGGGGATGCGGGGTTAACCTTCGGCTGTAAACTCTCCGTCGGAGCATCACTGGCAACATTGCTCCGATGTCCGCTGAAGATCGATCTTCCTGCAAACGACAGCCACCAGCCAATCGTATGGTAGAATTACTCTGACCGGGTGGTTACCCACTTACATTATTTTTTGCCTAATATATACTGAGGGTAACGGGATATGTACGGGGCCGAAGAAACGGACGCAAATCTCTTGGAATTCACTACCTCTCATGAAAAGTCTAGAGATGATTTATTGACGATCAAGCAACTTAAATTCAAGTTAATAATTAGAATGCCCGCCTCGTTTCAATATTAAGGGAGATCAGATTTCAAAATGAAGTCATTTTCTTTAATAATTTTTGCCCTCTTGTCATGCATTGGTGCAATCAAAAATCCTATAATCTCTGGGTTTGATTCCTTCCTAGATGGAGAGAACAAATGCTGATTCTGCATCAGTTGGAATCCCGATCCCAGTATTCTTCGGGTCCACGACGAGTATTTTATCGCAACGTCCTCTTTTGAGTACTTTCCTGGCATTCCAATATACAAATCCAAAGATTTAGCAAACTGGGAGTTGTACTCTCACGCCTTAACCACCCCCGACGATGTTCAGCTCTATGGTGTCCCAACAGGAGCCGGTAAACCTCCAACAAACGATTTTGTGGCCTAAAGCTTACGAGATAACAGGTGTGTGGGCGCCTAGCCTTAGCTACTTTAGAGGCCGATTTTATCTCACGTCAATGACACGATGGACATATGACCCAACCGCAAGAGTGTGGCCCCGAGTCTATTTCATCTCGTCAAATGATTTGATCAACTGGTCAAAACCAACCTGGTGTGAGCCGTGGGGCATTGATCCTAGTCTCTTCCATGATCCAAATTCAGGGAGGACATATATGAACCTTATGGCCCCTAATAACAATGTCGAACGCCTATGGGGTATTTACCAATGCGAGATCAGTTTAACGACTGGTAACTGTGTTGGGGAATACATTAGCTTATGGAACGGAACCCTCCCTCATGATGCATCAGCAAGAGATGAAGGGCCCAAGATGTTTTTTAAAGATGGGTTCTACTACTTACTCATTGCAGAGGGTGGCACCGACGACCTCCATAGATCCACAGTCGCAAGATCGCGTTCACCACAAGGGCCGTGGACTCCAGCGCCAAATAATCCCATTCTTTTTAATGGTGCTTATGGATTTAATAACCTTACTGTTCAGTCCACGGGACATGCAACTTTTGTGGAAACTCGTCAGGGTGACTGGTATGCCACATTTCTCGCTCGACGAAAGATTAATGGGACCTCACCTCTAGGTAAGTACCTAGCTATGCGTAGAAAATAATTAATCTGATTTATTTAGGGCGGGAGACATTCATGACGACTATAGAATGGAAGGATGGCTGGCCGATTTTAAATGAAAACCGGCCAATTCTTCTTAGTGAGAGCTTCGGTGCGACACCCGATCAAAAGTATCCCCCAGCTGCTTTCCGGGACACATTTCAATCGAATGTCATCGATCCAAGCTGGTACCAATTGCGCACTCCATATACAAAGAATTATAAAGCTAGCACTCGCAGAAATGGCGGTATTACATTCAAACCTAATGTCTTCTCCTTGAGCGAGCGAGATACACCTGCAGCAATCCTGCGCAAGCAGAAGTCATTAAATATGACATTCTCAGCCTCTTTACTACCGACTACCAAACCTTTGGGTTATCTGCAATCTATTGGTGTTTCTGCATATCTCAGCGAGTTCCAACATCAAGATATAGGGGTGAGAGGTTGTTTTAACCAAACAGGAATGTGCCTCTATAGTACCCTATTGACAAACCGCACGTCTACGGTAAGAAACCAATCCCTCTACCTAGTCATGGAAATCGCTGATTTTGGTATACAGACAAGTGAGATTCCCTTAAACCGCACTGTTATACCAGCAGGTATCACTCTCACTATTCGCGCCACACCATTGAAATACTCGTTGGGCTTTCAATTTGGTCAGAACCCGGTTTTTTGGATGTCAGAAATAGCTTCCTCTTGGCTTGCCTTTGCACCTAAAGATTTCTTTGTTTTTGAGGGGGCTAGCTTTGCTTTGTTTGCAAGCGGGAATGGGAATCCGTGGCCGTTTGACGCCCCAGAAGTTGGTTTTAAAGAGGTCAATGAGGTCTATTTTGACGAGAACATTCCGGATTATGACATATGGAATTAACTGTTTCAAATATCTCGGATGTTTATTACATTTAATATATAGAATAAACAGCCTCATCTCGCATTAATAGTCGTTCAACTTGCAAGTCAAGTGAACTCGAGTGCCAGATACCTCAGCTGAATGAGAAAATACGTTTCTAAACATGATTTACTCAAAGTGTAAGTCACGCAGTAACAGAACAATATGGACACTTGGTGCTTCACAATTGAAGGTAAGTGCCTAGATTGTTTTGTGATTAACCTTCGACTCAATGTCGATTTCCCCGAGATCAAGAGCCCAAAAGTATCCCGCAGCCCCCAAGGAACTGGTCGCTGGTTTTGTGGGGTTATTGTGGGGATGTGGAGAAGCGGGGTGCGCTCCGAAATATGTCCCGGTTCATATCGCAAGCCACAATCGTCTCTGGCTTTCCCCGCACCAACGTTCCAACCCGCCACCCCCGGGATTATAAAATTTCTCCATAAAGCTGGATATCTCGGATGTTCATATCGCAAGCCACAATCGTCTCTGGCTTTCCCCGCACCAACGTTCCAACCCGCACCCCCGGGATTATAAAATTTCTCCATAAAGCTGGATATCTCGGACCCCAGAATAAGCATTCCTCCGCTGGCCGGGAGTTGTTGCTACGTCTAGAATAGTGCGGGACCGTTTTTCATCGTGAGTAGTTGTCTTACGGGTTAGCTGACCCGCTGTACCAGACTAAGTTTAACGACCTGAGAACTTGCGTCGGGGAAGCTCATCTCGTAGATGCTGATATATATACGGTAGCATTATCTTTACCCTATGATATGTAACCCGTTGATGCTTAAAAGTCTCATGCTGATATATATACGGTAGCATTATCTTTGCCCTATGATATGTAAGAGCCTTGCATTAATAATACGCAGCACCTTCTAGCACTTTGTATAGCTCGTTATCGCAAAATGGTTTCCCTCAACTTCATTGCTGGTATTATTCTGCTTGCCACTATCACCTGGGCTCAAAATCTGGCAGTAATACATCCACACAATGCCCAACTCAAAGTCTACCCCAGACCAACGGAAATGCCCACCAAGGGCTCATTCTCCGCCATGGTGCGATCACCAAAGACCGAATGGGTACCATTGGATATCTATCTAGCTAAACTTTCTCTCATCAACACCACGAGTGGGAGCGGCCAGATACAGGAATCTTCAATGGCCTACTTCGATTTTAGTGGCACAATCGACGTGAAAGTCACATACAACGCGGCAGCTGTCCGTTCAGCGGATATACGCCCCTACTCGTACGGAATTGTACCTAAAGTGAGAGGAAATACTGTCGAATTTAGCCTCACCCAACCCCGAAATCTCGTAATCCAAGTTAACGACGAGATTTTCGACTGTTTGCAGTTGTTCGCTGGGAGTATCGATACCAATATTCCTGCAGCCAATGATACGGACGTCATTTATTTTGGTCCAGGCATGCACAGTGTCCCTGGGGGTGTGCTTCAAGTGCCTAGCGGAAAAACAGTCTACATAGCTGGTGGTGGTGTTCTCACCTCCAGCGTCAACTTTTCCAATGTCCATGACGCAACTCTCCGTGGTCGAGGAATACTCTATAATACACCCGGAGGCGCAATCACAGTCGCCTACTCAAAAAGAATTCATGTCTCTGGAATCACGGTACTGAACCCTAACGGTTATGCCGTGACAGCAGGCCAGGCAAATCAACTCACAATTGAGAACTTCCACGCCTTTAGCTCAAAGGGAAACGGCGATGGTATTGATCTCTTCTCTTGCTCTGACACCTTGATTGACAACATCTTCATGCGGAACTCTGACGATTGCGTCGCTATATACAATCATCGCTGGGACTACTACGGCAACTCCTCCAATATTACTTTGCAGAATTCGTCGCTCTGGGCTGATGTTGCGCATCCAATCAATATCGGCACACATGGAAACACTGATTCCCCCGAGACGATGGATGGGATACTCATCAAGAACATCGATATCCTCGACCATCGTGAACCGCAGATGCTATATCAAGGTTGCATAGCCATTAATCCTGGCGACAGCAATCTTGTAAAAAATGTTCTCATCGAGGATGTCCGTGTAGAAAATTTCCGCGAGGGTCAATTGATCAATATGCGAGTTATGTACAACTCGAAATACAATACTTCACCCGGGAGAGGGATCCAGAACGTGACGGTTAGAAATTTAACCTATGAAGGCACGAATGCCAATCCGTCGATTTTTGAAGGGTACAGTGAGGAGAATAGTATCGATGGAGTAACGTTTGAGAATTTGGTTATTAACGGGAAGGTTATTGCGGATGCCATGCAGAAACCTGCTTGGTATCTTGCGTCAGATTTTGTGCCCATGTATGCAAATGACCATACAAAGAATCTGTACTTTAATCTTACTTTATAGTTAACTATAGATAGTACTAGAGCATCTCTGCATATGCAACACTGGAGCAATACATCGTGGCTTGCTAAGTGCTGAATCAATAACATTAGGACTTCACACAGCCCTGGGGGTGGCAGGCGAGGCTCACCGTCTGAGTAGGCTATATACTGTGCACCCTGTGCTCTACTGACAGGCACTTCTGGGTCCTGTTCCCTTGGCAGGAGCAGGCGTCACATCCATGTGACCGCTCCTCCCTTCATATACCACAGTTCGTAATTATCGACGTCTGAATAGTCTGAATAGCTTCACTTTCCAACTGAGACACGTTTTGCTGTCCCACCTACAGCGGCATGATTGATGGTTAGATGTCACGAGCGGCATCACGTGCGGATATAGATCAGGTGGGAGGCGCTGCCAAGGCGGAGGGTATTCAGGCCAAATCCACACGAAAAAACAACAGTATTTAGTCGGAACGCGAATCTCCAAAGGACGGTCAGCGTTCACTCTCCGTAATACCAGAGGATTCTACGTAGTAGCCAGACTCGTGACTTCCTACTGCCCTGTTCTACCCGAAGATCCTTACATTAGATGATTTAATACTTCCATATAGCCTGTCGCTCTATTAGTATATTCCTGCCTAATTGCAGTTTGATTCATGATTGTTTGGCTGCTGTCTCTGAGGTGTGAAGCTAATCCTTTAGAAATGCCACTACTTGACTTGATGAATGAGTTATTGCTGCTCATAGCGGAAAATCTAGAATCAGAGAGAGACGTCAATCATTTTAGTCAGACAAATGGCCGCCTGCACGATGTTCTCAATACTTATCTTTATCGCCACAACTTGAACGACTTGGAAGTTCTGGTTTATGGTGGGCTGCACAACATGGGCAAGAGGCGACGGCTCATAAGTTTCTAGAGGAAGGGGCGGAAGTTGATATTCAAGCGAACGACTGGTCGCGTCTTCCGCTGCTGTCAAGAGCCGCAGAGTACGGGCACGTTGCCATAGTAAAGTTGCTGCTTGAGAAGGACGCCGACGTGGACTCGAAGGACACTGACAATCAGACGCCGCTGTCATATGCTGCAGCTAACGGGCACGTGGCTATAGTGAAGCTGCTGCTCGAGAATGAGGCCGGACCCTAAGTACGGCCGGACACCGCTTTCATGGGCCGCAAGAAGGGGAAACGATGCTGTGGTAAATCTGTTGATCGAGAAGGGCGCTCACGTGGACTCAAAGGACACAGACGATTGGACGCCACTGCTTTGGGCTGCGCAGAGTGGGAACGAAGCTGTGGTAAGGCTGCTTCTCGGGAAAGGCGCTGATGTGGACTTGAAGGACCCTAAGTACGGTCGGACACCGCTGTCATGGCCGCAAGAAAGGGGAACGAGGGCGTGGTGAAACTTTTAGAACACTACGCTCAACCTATTCCCCAATGTCGTGATAGAGCTATACAAGCGGAGCTTGATGGTTAGTCCGACTGCAACACAGCATGATTAGTGACAACAGTCGCATGATTCCAACTTTGTACCACATTGAATTTTTAGTTTAATGAGCATAATATTTAGCAACCCAAGCCCCTAAGATATGCAGTTGTAGACTCCGAAGCCCACTAGAGTTGGTGACTTATTAGACCTCAAGCTCGGCTAGCAAAAGAACGAAACGCGCTCTTGGTTAAGACTACCGTAACCTTGCATCTCGTCCCATTGCCCATCAGGAGTAGATATAATCAGCCGTAGCGTCTTTAAGATATAATGCAATGATTTCCTCCGTCACCTTGCCTCAAACTCTTTAATTCGTTTAGACTGTATTGTATATTCCTTCTCCATTTTACAAAATATTTAATATTTCCTCTCTAATCTTGCTTCTTAAGTAATTCCACACTAAAGTTCCCTTAATAGCTTGCCTTAAAATTGTTTATGAGATCTAGACTAATGTCATCCTGTTCCTACTACGTATTTCCATCAGTACTAAAGCTTTCCTACTAATACTTCTAACGATGAGGAAAAGCGGCGTGGTGTAGATCAGCAGGCAGTAATGCCTAAACCGAGCACGCCAAACTAGGAGAGGACACCGCCAAACCCGAAGTAGTCTCTCTTATCTTAAGTAAACAATCTTCAGGTCTTACTCCTTGAGATGATATATTTTGCGCCGAAAACCAGGCCCCGCTTGCCATCACATAGTATACTATTATGAGTTAAATGCTTTTAAGGTTATTCTTATACAAAGTTAACTATGGCATTAAGTTATGCAGTCTCAATGTACCGTTTCAGTTCCCTGGATGATAATGTTAGACTCACTATCATAATATGTCATGGAAGAAACATGTAGCTTACCAGTCCGTTATCGCTTCTCTCCAGAGTCTCAGTTCATGCTCGCTCGATGCTGCGTAAAATTCCACGAATGTATTACCGAAAATCTTTCTTGCCACGCTCCCCTGAGCCTTGAATCGCCTCGTCGCTTCGTCAAGCGTGTTAGGTAACAAAGCCGCCTCCTCATTGCTCCTCGCCGATGCGGGAGGGACGGTAATGTCTAGCTTCTTCTCTACACCGCGCATTCCCGCCTTAAGCAAGGCAGACAGGGCGTAGTGTGGGTGCAGGTCGGCGCCGGGGATCCGTATCTCCATGCGTGTGGCCGCTGCCTTGCACACGGGCGGCGCAATGAGCCGCACAGATACGAGGCGGTCTTCGAGACCCCAGTTCAACCTAACTGGGACCCAACAGTTCTCGACGAAGCGTTTGTACGAGTTTATGTTGGGCGCTAGGAGGGGCATGATATCTGGGAGAGCATCAAGGATGCCAGCCAGGAAGTGACGTCCCATATCTGAGAAGCTGGCGATATCTCTCCAGCGTGCCGAGTCATCGCGCGTCTCCCTGGCAAATAGGTTTTTACCGTTTGCATCGGTAAGCGACATGTGGATATGCCCCGAGCTCCCGGGCCATCCATACAAGGGTTTAGCCATGAAGCACGGTGTGATGTTGTGGTCCATAGCAATTGATTTGGTTGTAAGCCTTTTTAAGTTAGCTAGGCTCTCTCTGAGCTGGAAGACGGCCACTTACTTGAACAGACTGACACGATCAGCCATTTCTGAGACCTCCTTCACTGCTAAAGCCTATGGCCGTTGTCAGCCCCAGCCTCACGAGTATTAAAGGCCGAGGGGAGCCGGGGTGGCACAAACCGCCTCGTAGACGCCGGGTCCGCTCTCTGTGTGCTGGATCTCTAGATCGCAGCCAACCGACACGCATGTGTTGAAGATGTCATAAAAGTACTTCTTGGACGCAGTTGGACGGGTCATGCTGTAACCGAACATGCCTTGGGTGATTGGCCGCAGAGCTCCTGGAGCATTGTTTTTTAGGAATCCCGCAACATCCGGCCTGCTACCGCCTACACCGTATCCATCCTCGGTTGGGGTTTGAAAGTTGAAGAATTCCAGTTCCACTGTATGGTTGTTAGCAGTTACTCTTACTGTAGCCCTTTCATGACCTATGATTAGTCATGCAGAATTGGGAATCATACCGCCTGCTAGCGCTTTAACATTATTCTGCGCGAGCTTCTGCGTGATGCCCGCAAGCATACTTCGCGGACAGGCCACCACCGGCTTATCGTTGACGCTGAAGCGCAACAAAAAGAACGGGATGTTTTCCTCCCAGGGCAACCTTCGGAAGGACGATAAGTCTGCAATAGCAATAAAATCGGAATAACCTCCATTCTCCGATGCCATGGCCGAGCTCGCGGGGTCGGCGTATAGGGCGTCGTGCATGTCCCAGCCAAAGACGGCAGAGCTGAACCCGAAGCCAGATTCGACGGTGGAGAGAAATTTGTCTTTTGACATTACCTTGCCACGGAGTATACCCGACGAGTCGACGCCGGCGACTTTGACTTTGATGTCATTTTTCAAGGAGTCTGCGATGTTGTCTAGCGTTAGGAGTGTCATGGTGGATAATCTGTACTTTGGCGTTGGGAGACACAGTATGGCGAGAGACAAAAGAAGAGATATATAGCTATCTTTTATGAGGAAGGGGAAAGATAGGAAATAGTTGCGGATATAGCTATTATATTTCTGCGTTATTAACCATGTTGTGCCTATTGGAATCCCTTTATATAGAGACGTCTCGACCTAGCTGAGAGGCCACCCGAAGCTGCGCCATAGCTGGGACCCGCTGAGACCCGCTGGAACGCGGTCCGCGCGGTCTTACGATCATGGAGCCGCCCTCCACTCACAGCGGATAATGTTTTACGTTTTTACCAATCAGGGTGTTTGCCGCTAAATCACCTGCAGCTTACCCTTTGAATGAGCGACTGTGGAACATTCTTGGGCGGATATAAATGGTGGATAGGAAGGTGGGTGGTAAATTGAAGACTAAAACGCTTTGCAGATGTAACCACCCTCGTTAAGAACTCAGACACTTTTATTAAACCCACTGAAGCGTCACAATCTTTTATCAAAATGGTCGTATATCACATTGCTGTTTTGGAGTGCGACACTCCAGTCGACAGTGTCGTTACCTCTCGCGGCACATATGGCGACATCTTCGAGGAGCTGCTCGCCAAGGGACTGGAAGGACGAGGCCCAGCGACCGGCGACATTCAGCTCCGTGTCTCAAAGTGGGATGTCGTTGGATCCAGCTCGTTTCCAGACATTCGTGAAATAGACGCGGTATTGCTGTCGGGAAGCAGTGAGTACTTAGTAAAAAATCGAAGAAGGAAATCAAGTTCGACTCTGACCACTTGGCGGAACAGAGCACACAGCTTTCGACGACGACGCGTGGATCGTCCGGTTAGTTGACCGCGTAAAAGACATTCTCACCACACATCAGAAGCCAATCGTCGGCATCTGTTTTGGGCACCAGATAATCGGACGTGCGATGGGCGCCGCGGTCGGCGTGAGCCATGGAGGGTGGGAGGTGTCTGTGAACACGATTGATCTGAACAGCCATGGCCGTCAGCTCTTGGGAACTTCAAGCCTAGTACTACAATTTTCCCTTTGGGACTTGTTTGAAAACTGCTAACATTAAAATTAGTCACTGCATCAAATGCACAAGGACGCCGTTCTAGAGGTGCCAAAAGGGCTAGTCAGCATTGGGAGCAGCCCGAGCTGTCCGATTCAAGGACTTTACAAAAAGGGAAGTATTCTCTCGTTCCAGGCGCACCCAGAGTTTGATGAATTTACTATGAGACAAATAATACAGACGAGACATGTGCAGAACGTTTTTGACGATGCCATGTTCAACGACGGCATGGAGAAGGCTGGAAAGCCACATGGAGGGGACTTGGTGGCGTCTGCTATTTGGAAGTTTCTACTTGATGGATGAATATTTATAATTAAAGGGAATGGATGATTTGGGATGAAAACCATGGATCTTGATATGTATCATCTTTGCAGAAGTCAGTGAATTCCGCTTCGTAATCTGCAGACCCAAACCTCGTGACTGAAAACATAGTTTAACAAGTGAACCTCCAGTACGGTCCCTAGATATCCAGGACCATTCGGGAAATAGGCACGCGGTCTCGAAAGGAGTGCATAAACTACAAGGTATTTGAGAGATCCACTTATTACATTGAGCCGCGCAACTGAGCCTAGCTGCCAACGTCAAGTATAAGAACCTCCCACACCTCTCCTCCACCCTTTCATAGTGCGCCGTAAACGAACTCATAATAACACCATAACCTCCCCTCTATCTTATAATCTACAAGCTCAGGTTTCACGGCAACGTGTTATTTCGCAAATCATGTCAGACAAAATCCGGACTATATCGCCCTCGACCGGCCACCTCATCTTCGAACACGATGGCACCACCGTTGAGCAAGCCCTGCTAGTGGCGGAGCGCGCCCACGCGGCTTTCAAGACTTACCAGAAAACTTCACTCGATCAGCGCAAATCCATAGTCGTCAAGGCATTGGACTATGTTGCCGTCCAGCAAGGAAGGCTCTCCCAAGAGCTATCCCAACAGATGGGCAGACCGATCACTTTTGCCAACGTCGAAATTGAAACAATGCGCAAGCGTGCCGATTATCTTCTCGATATCGCATCTGAAGCGCTAGAGAACTTGCCTGGCCGTCAAGAAGATGGATTCCAGAGGTGGATTAGCAAAGAGGCCGTCGGACCTGTTCTAATCGTTTCGGCGTGGAATGTAAGTCCCCGAAACCCAAATCTGAGCATAGAATTCACCAACATCATCTCTAGTACCCCTGGATCATCACAGTAAACACTCTGATCCCTGCCCTTCTAGCTGGCAACTCAGTGATACTGAAGCCCTCTCCACAAACGCCCCTTGTGGCTGAGGCCTTCCAAGAGGCCTTCAATGCAGCCGGTCTCCCACCTGACGTTCTCCAAGTTCTTCACTCTGGTAGCCTTGAGACCCTGAAGCAGGTTGCTCGACTAGCGGTAATTAAGCATATTTCCTTCACGGGCTCTACGGCTGGCGGATTGGAGCTCCGGCAAGCAACAGCAGATCGAATCGTCCCCCTGAACCTTGAACTCGGCGGAAACGATCCCGCATATGTGCGCGCCGACTCTGACTTGAAGTGGACAGCATCAAATATTGTGGACGCCGCGGTGTTTAACTCTGGACAGAGCTGTTGCGCTGTGGAGAGGGTGTATGTGCATGCTGATGTCCACGATGAATTTGTGCGAGAGCTCCAACGTGAGCTTGAAAGGTGTGTTTATCTTCTCCTTGTGCAATACAACTCACGTTGACTGAAGTAACAAAGCTACGTACTTGGTGATCCCGCAGACAAGTCCACGACCGTAGGTCCTGTAATTTCTCACGCAGCCGTCAAGGCCATCCTGGCCCAAGTTGAGGATGCTCTCCAAAAAGGAGCTGTCGATGCTACTCCAACTAATGCCTCATTCATGTCCCTGCCTCAAACGGGCAGCTACGTCGCACCCAAAATCCTGGTCAATGTCACTCACGACATGGAAGTCATGAAGACGGAGACATTCGGTCCAATTATCCCAGTGATGAAGGTCCAGGGTGATGAGGAGGCTGTCAACCTCATGAACGACAGCAACTACGGACTTACAGCGAGCGTCTGGACTCGAGACGTTGCACGCGGAACGGAGCTTGGGAATGAAGTGGAAGCTGGCACTGTCTTCGTTAACCGCGCCGATTGTCCGAACCCGGTAAGCAGCCAGCCCCCTCTGTGTCGTACCAGTGTATCGATCGCTTAACATAGACTTCTCCTAAATACTGACACGAGTGCTACTAGGACCTTACATGGATTGGTTGGAAGGACTCGGGTCTCGGCAGCACCTTGGGACCACGCGCATTTGATGCCTTTGTCATTATGAAGAGTCATCACATCAGAAACATCCAAGGCTAGATAGAATACTATAGGAACAAAATGTATATTGGCCTCATACTTGGTACTTTGATCTGTAAAGATTCTCCACGCAGCGGCTGAGCGCGTTGACCGTGACTGCTCGGAAACTGGACATCGTGTAAGCTGCTACGACAGTGGCGTCGACTAGAAACCCCAGAATGTGAGAAGGCCCGCTACAACTCTGCGGCGCGCACAGCTAAGGTCTATCGCGTACCGCGGGCCAGTTTCCATGCTCCAGCTAGAGTTAAATTGTTAAATTGGAACCGCGCTACATAGTGCCATTGCAGCAACGCGGCAACCGTTCTGGCCGCGGTGTGTGGCTCTAATTTAACTCTAGTTGTTGGAGCATAATATGTGGATGGCGGTGCGCAATGGACCTCGGCGGTGCGCGCTAAATGGGGGTTGTAGCACCGCGGTCAACATCTGCCAGGCCCTAAGTGCTTGGGCAACATCCCCATCATCTCACTAGTAACACCCAAAGCGCAGACAACCGCGGTGTCGATCAAGTAGAAACCTCAAAAGTGAAGAGGCCCGCTGCAACTCCATGTGGCGCACATCTGATGTCTATCGCGCACCGCGAGCGAGTTGCCATGCTCCAACTATAGCAGAACTGAAACCGCGCTACACGACGCTATCGCGGCAACCTCTCCAAGTCGGAGTGTCTAGGTGCATAGGCGTCTATGCTACCTCATCTACCCACAGTTACACTGATTCAATAGAGTTGCGTGGAGAAATGGGACGTTTTCTCAAAAGCGCGCCCTGATGCCGCGCTCACTGCATATAAATCTAGGACGTGGATGGACTTGTTTCCTTGCAATAATTACATCAGTCCTAATACTACTCTGCATATTTCTTCTCGACCACTTTCCCTCACTTTCTAGTAGACCAGTACCTTATCAAACATGACATTTGCACACCACAGAGATATCGCAACCATGGGTGGCAGGCTTTCTGGGAAAAACGCCATTGTAACCGGCGCCGCTGGGTATGTTCCATTTCAACAGTCCACGTAAAAAAAAAACATTCGAAAACACTATCCGTGATCCTATACCCATATATTGTCTCTATGACTCTCCGAGGTATGATCTGCTAACGGTCCTGTTCCAGTGGCATTGGCCTCGAGACAGCCATCCAAATGAGCAAAGAAGGAGCTTCTGTCCTCTTAACCGACGTCGCCCAACCGGCACTGGAAAAGGCCCTGCAGAAAGTCAAGGAGATCGTCCCCGAACGCTCCGGTAAGCTTGAAGCCCGAGTGGTCGACGTCTCCAAGGAGAGTGAAGTCGAAGCTGCTGTAGCACACCTTGATTCCTGGGGCGGACTGGATGTCATATTCAACAATGCCGGAATCATGCACGCCAATGATGGGGATGCCGAGGAGTGTTCTGATGCTATATGGGACTTGACACAGAACATCAACGTCAAGGGTGTCTGGTACGGGTCAAAACATGCTGTCCGCTCGCTGCGAAAACACGGCAAGAAAAAGGGCAGCATTATCAACACGGCTAGCATGGTGGCTCTTGTGGGAGCGGCGACACCTCAACTTGCGTACACAGCTAGCAAGGGGGCTGTTTTAGCCTTGACGCGCGAGCTGGCCATTGTGCATGCCAGGGAGGGTAAGTATCAGAATCTGCTCGCCCCTGTCTTCCCTAATCTGATAGCTCGTTTGCAGGGTATCGCTTCAACTCGCTCTGTCCAGCACCCCTCAAGTATGTACAGTTGCCGTTTACCTCTTTCACCTGACGCATTGAGCTGACATTACGACAGCACACCTCTGTTGCAGGATTGGCTTGGAGACGATCAAGCCAAGAGGCTTCGACGGGAAGTTCATTTCCCGAGTGGTCGATTTGGCGAGGCGATTGAGCAGGCCTATGCCGTAGTCTTCCTAGCCAGCGACGAGAGCAGCTTCGTCAATGCTACCGACTTTGTGGTAGACGGAGGCTTGACAAAGGCATACGTAACCCCGGAAGGACCAGCAACTCAGGGACCCAAGAACTTAGGTAGTGCTTAAGGCCCGAATGGAAACGTTTTGTTTCTTTGTTAGTGGTTTGGGAGGGTAGTAATTCTAGTATGTTACGCGAATGATATCAAAATTTGATGCTCCTGCATCGTATTGCAAAGTGCCCAAGGATTCCTGTCCTCTAGTGGTTGTGCCCAAACATGCTCTAGTACTGAAAGTGTTTCTCGCATATTGCCAAGAGCAATTGTTTCGAGCATGGTTTGTAGGCGACATCGCAAAACCTGTTGTGCATTCAGATCTGAAAGGCAGCAACCAATGACTACGAGCGGCCAGCAGAGACTGGTATTGATACGGCTTGAATCTCGGATTTGACCAAGAAGACACAAGGCTTCGACGACAGCGCCCTGAATTAGATTATACAGCATGGCGTTGTCGTCATTTTTATGGTGAGGGCTGGCTAAAATGGTCCATAGATATAGCAGGACGGCCTGTTTAAATACTAAGCCTGCAAGTGCCGTATCTGGGTTTGCAGATGGATGCGGAAAAAAGGCGAGTATCTGTGACTGGAGAAAACTAAAGTTGGTGATATCATCTGGTGAATGACGGTAAGACTGGCCATTCGACTCGGATACCATCTTCTTTTTCCCAAGGATGAATATCTTGGGGATCAGCACAAGCAACTCCAGCCAGCAACCGCAGAGCTGGCCGATGTAGTGTTTTTCAATAAGATCAGTAGCAAGGCGCTCCATGTCGGGGTCGGGAAGGGGCTGTGCGGTGTGGTGGGCGCCCATAGAGATCATGCTGAGTGACGACATGTGCGTATAGTATTCAACAAGAAATGCCCTTAGATCGTCGCTCAGATCTCGTCTAGGCGAGGTAAGAAGCCTAGGAAGTAAAGATTTTGCTGCGCCAATATGGTCGAACGTGGTACCATGACTGTCTCCTCTGGCCACCTGGGTAGTGGTTGTCAAAGACGTGAATTGGGGCATGTGGATGGATTCAGACAACGTACCTCTGTGAGCGAAAGAATTAGACTGCCGACAGTAAGGATAAGTGCATTTTCCTCCCTCCCGGAGACATACCCGTCAACTACGGTTCTGAAATAGCGAAGCGAGTCACTGTAGGACCTTATAGCCACCTCGTCGCTGGGGTGCCGGTCCTTGGACATTTGTCTGTGGACGGCGCTCTGGGCCATTATCAGCTGCAGAAGCAGTGGGTGTGAAAAGGCGAGAGGAATGAGTTTGGTGATGAAGGGGTTGGAGTCGGTCGAGCCGTTACCCATGCAGTTTGCGGTGCGGTCGAGATAGAAGCTGAGGAGGTCCGGGGAATATTTGCCATGATGCGGAAATAATGACAAGGGTTTAGTCAAGCAGAGTTGCAAGTCCTGTAGCGAGTGTGTCTGATCGGGGCTGGGGTCAAAAGGAACGTCGTCGAGATTTGTAATGGCGCTGACTCCGCTTCCGACGACGCCGTTGGGTGGAATGACGACGGTTGGTGGTGGTGAGGATGACGAGGATGGCGAGGATGACGAAACCTGGGACGTTGAGGATGGAGATAGCTCTGAATAATATTTCGAGGGCACTGGGGATGACGGGTCAACCTCTTGGGGATCCATGGCGGTTGAAAAGCGCGAGTAGCTTTCGACGCCATTTGCTTCGACTATTATAGTATCCAATACCGGCGCAGGATCGGCAATATCAAAGAAGTGATCCGCCGGGCGCAGAGCCGAGAATGAATGACCACGCTGTGTAGAAGAGGTAGCTGGAGCTGCCTCTCCTGTTGTTACTTCTGCTATCCCATTCTCTTTAGGGGAGGGCGCGGAATGGCTAAAGCTCGCCGGCCGTGGACGAAGAATGACAGTTCCGGAAGCAAAGGGGGTAAGCGTCTTGGAAAGCCCAGCCTGGAGGGCGGTGGCAGTCGGTTTGATGTTACCCTCCCTGGGACGCTTTGCAGAAGACACTGGTGCAGGCCAGCGACATTCAAGATCGTTGCGCCGACAGCCGCTGCAGATAGGCCTCACCTCATTGCATTTCTTTTTACGGCTGCGGCAGGTGAAACAGCCGGTTCTGCTTCGGCGGATGAGGGCCATGTTGTGCTGATGGGTAGAGTCGAATGCTCGCGACCCTCTTTCACAAGGTATGTTGGACCGAGAGCACAGTGCGGGAAGTCCAGATCACAATCCTTGCGACAAACCACGTCATGTAAACTCAGACAAACAGACAAAAATGCAGTCGGGCCACCGGCAGTCGCCGAAGGAAAGGGGGCCGAAGAACAAGGGATCCGAGTGCGTCTTGTCCCAGGCATTCTGCTGCTCTCTAGGACTCTGGAATCTATAGTCGAGAGGCAACCCTTTCTAACGTGGATGCCCCACAGTCATGGTCCCGATACCCCGCACGCTACCATCTTACGCGGGGCAAAGGGGGCTTCTTAGGGGCTGGCTTGAGCCAATTGCAACTCTTGCCGCGCTGGAAACCAGAGCATATGGAGAATAGCAGCGACCGCGCACCGCAATCCCTGTCATATTGTAACCCCAAACAGTGGCAGTGGATTAATTGGCAACCGATCCGTTGGGGCTCTAGGGTTTGACGCTGCCACACAACACCGCCTTTGTAACGAGTACTTCATACCCCCACCCCACTCCATGTGCTACCCTGTACCCCATACTCCACACCCGTTCAGATTACCCTAATACGGCGACAAAGATATGTGTAATGGTCTGTGCTCAGATAAGTAAATGAATGCCGCTTTACTTGTCGCCGCTGTATCGTTTGTTTTGTAAACACCATCCAACAATGCCTAGAGACTCTGAGTTAAGTGTTAAAACACGAGGTCGAATACTTGAGTGAAGCGAACAGTTGGTTCCGATGATTGCATGGGGTTCCATATGTCGAAGAGGAAGTGTTATTGCTCGTGTGTACAAAAAGGTCTTTAAATACACATTTACTCTTTATCTTTCAACATAGAGCAATAGTTATGTATAACAGCGCTCTTATTCATACGGTAATAACTATTAAAGCATGGCTAAATGATCATAGAATTGATGTTATCAATTACCCACCTTATAGACTTGATTCTATGGTAGCTAGAAACGATGCTGCAATTGGAGCAAATTAGTGGTACAAAATGTTAGGTAGGATAAAGCAGCGCCCGCGTTAGAGCACGGGCCCATATCCTTATCACCAGCAGGTGGCTACGTAGGAGATCGCTCCAGTATAAGTACCGTTCCCATTTCCATATCCATATCCATTTCCATTTCCATTCTCCCCTTGTTCGCTCGCGAGATGCAAGGCCGTAACTATTCGTCTCTCGGTCTCTCATCCATCGACAACTTGCTACCAGCTACTAAACTACCCCAACGCAGTTCTTAAATCAGTTCCAAACCCATCGACGCATCGCCACACGACAACACCATGGAGTCGGCGCGCGATGGCAAGAACTCTCTCAGCCAGATGGGCTACAAGTCCGAGCTCCCTCGCAGCCTCAGCATGTTGAGCATTCTCGGCCTGTCCTTTGCTATCATGGCTGTCCCCTTTGGTCTGTCTACTACAATGTACATCACGTTGACCAACGGCCAGTTTGTTGCTGTTCTCTGGGGCTGGGTCGTCGTGTCCCTTATTTCCCTCTGCATTGCTGCGTCCCTTGCTGAGATATGTGCCGTCTACCCAACTGCGGGCGGTACCTACTATTGGTCTGCCATGTTAAGTACACCTCACTATGCACCTGCTGTGAGCTTCATCGCTGGCTGGCTCACCCTTGTTGGCAACTGGACTGTTACGCTATCCATCAACTTCTCTGGTGCGCAATTGGTATTGAGTGCGATATCAATCTGGAACGAGGACTTTACGCCTAATCAGTGGCAGACAGTGCTTTGCTTCTGGGCTGTCATGCTTATCTGCACGCTTGTCAATGCCTTTGGGTCGCGCTATCTTGACCTGATCAACAAAGTATGCATCTACTGGACGGGCATTAGCATCCTCATAATATTGGTTACACTGCTTTCCATGTGTGATAATAAGAGGTCTGCGAAAACGGTATTTACCCACTACGATCCATCTGCTAGTGGCTGGCCAGCAGGCTGGTCCTTTTTTGTTGGGCTTTTGCAAGGTACGGGATGCTCTCTCTTATATCGTACAACGGTCATTATGGATGGTGACGCTAACGAACCGTAGGCGCCTACGTCCTAACAGGATACGGTATGGTTGCTTCTATGTGCGAAGAAGTCCAGAACCCAGAGCGCGAAGTACCAAAAGCCATCGTCCTCTCAGTTGCTGCAGCCGGCCTTACTGGCGTTATCTATCTGGTTCCAATCCTCTTCGTACTACCAGAAGTAAAACTGCTCCTCGAAGTGGCCAATGGGCAGCCTATTGGTCTTATTTTAACAAGGGCCACAGGTTCAAAGGCTGCTGGCTTCTGCTTGCTGCTGCTGATTCTGGGGATCCTCTTCTTTGCCGGGGTTGGGGCCTTGACTGCCTCTTCTCGATGCACATACGCTTTTGCCAGGGACGGCGCAATTCCTGGATACAAGCTGTGGAAAAAGGTCAACAAGACGCTCGACGTCCCGCTATTAGCCCTACTTCTTTCCGCGTTTGTTGACTGCGCCCTTGGTTGTCTGTATTTTGGCTCCTCTGCAGCATTCAACTCGTTTACTGGAGTGGCCACCATCTGCCTAAACGCCTCTTACTGCACCCCTATCCTTGTCAACCTACTTCGTGGCCGGGAGGCTGTCAAACACTCGCTGTTCCCTCTGAAACGCGCGGGTTACATTCTGAACGGCATTAGCGCGGCGTGGATCTTCTTCTCAGTGGTCATCTTCAGCATGCCCGTCTCCATCCCCGTTGACGCATCATCTATGAATTACGCTAGCGTTGTGTTTGCCGGGTTCGCCGCTATCAGCGGATCGTGGTATCTCATCCATGCACGCAAGAATTTCAAAGGGCCGGTTGCTGCGCAATGGCAAGGCTCAGACTGGGATGACAAAGGGGTCGTTGCAAATAAATCTCTTGGTCAACCAGAGACTGAGCCAGCGAAAACCGACACGGGTTCGGAGGGTGGTGAGAAGGCAATAGATCGCCAAGAAGAAAATATATCCCAGAGGGTCGAATATATTAACTAGGTTCTTATTGTAAGGTAGCAGGTAGCTGGGGGTTCTTTCGCCTAATGTATGGCTTGGTTGTCTAGGTATGAGATGCAAATATTACATTGCGAAACACATGAGTTAGCCAGATAAATGCACGTCGTAGGAAATGCGGGTCTTAGAGGCAAGGCCTGCGAAGGGCGATCGAGATAAGGCCATGGGCTGCGAGGCCTGATCGAGAGGAATTAAGGTGAGTTTGAGGTGGGAACAGCATTAGGTTTATATTTGAGGACACGCTAGTGTAGGCGTACGATGAGCTCAAACAGCGAGGGCGTTATGGTGGTCGCGTAGGCTTAGCGGCGCTTTCCCTGAAGAAGACCCCTCCATTTCCCAATGCATAATCGCTGACATGTATACAGCTATAGTAAATGTGGTAGGATTGATATGATAGACATATCTTAAGGAATAGGATACTAAGTAGTTTTAATTAATTTCTAGAACTATAGTAGATTTACCACATTTCCTATTGGTAGTTGTGATGTTTAGGTAGTTTGCTACACATCTATGTCATATTAATAATGTGGTAATTATGTCATTTTCCTGGTAATATATTGCTAAGAATTGCTATTAACTGCACTACAGGCACGCTCTATTAGCCCCCCCGTTATAAATCAACGTCGTCCGAAACATAATACGGCGACACCAGCGGAGGCAGCGCCGGCGTGTCCGTCCCTAGCAAGACCAGCTCTTGCATCTCCGGGTCGTACAGTGTCCTGAAGACGCTGTCGCTCCTAGCAGACGGTCCCGCGGACGACCTGGCGATCGAGTCGACCCGACGTCTCTTGCGGGGCCGGCTCCTTGACTGCCCGGCCAGCAATTCAGGATACCATCTCTCTGGGAAGCAAGTTGTTAGCGAAACTGGTCTCAAAAATCGATTCCTCGCCATCAACTCACCCTCGGGTACCTCCAACATAGCTGCCTTCAGATTCTCCCTCACTCTCATCGCGTCGCGCAGGAAGTCCCTCAGTACGGATCGAGCCGTCTGCTCATTAAGTACAGAGAGTAATGACTTGCGTCCGCGATGCCTGGGCAACTCCTGCCGCATGGCCGATTCCAGCTCGCCAAG
The DNA here is from genome assembly GCA_000750875.1 of Pseudogymnoascus sp. VKM F-4517 (FW-2822). Classification (NCBI taxonomy): domain Eukaryota; kingdom Fungi; phylum Ascomycota; class Leotiomycetes; order Thelebolales; family Thelebolaceae; genus Pseudogymnoascus; species Pseudogymnoascus sp. VKM F-4517 (FW-2822). Next base: position 24,265 of record JPKA01000109.1, on the reverse strand, counting down.
ACGAGCGTCGGTAGCCCCCTCATTGAACGTCGGGGCCGTCTCCCGGTGGAACTCCTTCACCCCGCCCACAAGCTCCAGTTACTCTGGCGCAGCTAACGTGTCCGTAGTCTCTTCGGGCCCGTCGGGCAGCTCGACGCGCTCCTTCACGCGCAGGAATGCGTAGCGTACCAATGGCAGACCGGGATCCATGCCATCGAGGGTTCCTTCGCCAGCCAGCGAAACTATATTACGTCTCTGGAACTTGCTCGTGGGCCAGTCGTGCGAGACAAGGACAATCCAGCTGCCGGGCTCGAGGGGATGGAGAGCAGGCCAGAGGTCTACCCTCTGCTCTTCCCCATTTGCCTCCGAAACAAGCGCTGACTCCGGGATGGCGCAATTCTCCGCGGGGATGGGCTTGATGGTCAAGCCGGGATACTGTCCCTCGTCTGCCTCTAAGCTCAAGATCGCGTCCGCAAAGCTTAAGAGGAACCGATCGGTAATCATGGACTGGCAGTACCGCAGGAAGCCATCGACCAGGAGCTGTGGCCCCAGCAGCGCGTCGGCGAGGGAGAAGTGGCACGGTCGGAACCTCAGAGGACCCTTCTCATCAGAAGGATCGTGGTACTGCTGACGAACGAACATTTGTCATTTGCTGAACTGGGAAATCCTCCAGAAAAGTCGTATTTCTTGCCAGATCAGGGAGCCACTGTGTTCTTTGAAAGGGAGCAGAAAAGGCGCATGTTAGGATGACGCGTCTCGAGCTCAAAAGGCCGCGACCCTGGGCTGATTCCCGAAGCTGCCCGAAGAGCCGAGTGGATTTTACTTCGTCTGTTCTTAGCGGACCCTCGAGAAAACAAATTGTACGAATGCTCTCATGCTGGACAAGGGCGTTGATAAGAGATTCTGGTGAGGCGCCGTCTTTGATACCGTCGAGGCAGATACTGAGAGCCTCCGCTTCTCCCAGTCTTGTCAATCTGAAAGTGGCGGCGACGGCGTCGTATGTCAGGCTCCTTAAGGTAACCAAGTTCAGATGGCTTTGCCCAGAGAAGGCTAGCGGAAGGAGCTGCGTTGCGGATCGAGGCCCGTCCAGTGCACCAGGATCTTGCTGGAGCCGCGCAAGTAGGCGACTCTGGAAATCTAGGCGACCAACAGCGTCTCCAAAACCAGCTTAGTGTCTTGGGCGCCCTGGATCAAACGAGAAATCTCCTCATCGGGGGTGACGCTTTGTTGAGCAAGTCTTCCAGGCGCCGCAACTGAGTTTGAGGGGGGGCAGACGTCTAAGCTGTATCAGCGCATGCTCCCGATTAAGTCAGAACTGGACTTCTGGATTAGTCAGCGCATGCTCCCGATTAAGTCAGAACTGGACTTCTGGATTAGATCCACACTTTATCACAGCTCCCTTGATGACCGAATGTCTCCTAAGGCACTCAATAGCATTTGTAACATCGTGCATGCCATGCCGTATTTGCGTATGTAGTCAGTTCCGGAGAGCGGTCGTCGCGTCCGAGACTTCTCTAGCTGAATCGCCGGCAAATTATCGGGTTTCAAGCAGTCCACAACAGAGTATATTTCGCACGTAGGATCATAGTCCTCGAATGCATAGATCACGCTCGGGCCGAGGATGCCATATCCGACGTTGTCGAGGTCCGTTATGTCAAGCACGACAGCGCCGTACTCGACGTTGTTGAGGTGGAAGACGGTGTCCAGTGACTGTTCCTGCACGTCGCCTGGGCGAGTAAAGTATGTCCGGTCGGCGTTGAGAGCTAGGCGCAGGCATGTTGACGTGAAGGGAAACTGACGAATGCCGCCTGACCATTCCAGCTCAGGCCTGTCCGGCTTGCCGGTTCTCGTGTCTTTCCACTTTTCGTTGCTGAACGCAGGCTGCATCTCGTCTGGTACCACAGGGCGGTGCGGTAAAGGGTTCTGAAGGCGTCCCTGATACCAGGATATGGCCAGTGCCATCTCGGCCTCCAAGGCGGCAGTGTTTGTCGGATCGGACAGGATGCATGTGAGGCGCGCGCAATCTTCGAGGACATGGTGTACACGCACCTCGGCATGAGTTGGTATCGTCCCGGGCTGGGACCATGGCCTTGACGGTAGGCCACTGCGAGTGGATGGACGGTGGCTGTCGCCCGATTCCGAGAGACCAATGTCGGCAACAATGTAGAAGAGGAAAGACCTCTGGCTGGTCTCGCCGACGACCTTGAACATGGTTAAGGTGCCTCTCTATGTGTAGATGGGGTGGCTACCTAGCCCATGTATGCGAACACGCAAAGGAGTACAGCAGCATGGCGGGGCATCTTATAACACGACGGTGCTGCCTGGGCTGCAGGTACCAACCAACCCTTGTTTGACTTCGTGCTGGTTGCAGTTGGCTAGGTGTGCAATCGCCAAGCGGGGTTTTCGGTAGCACCCTCCCCTCATTGATTGGCAACAACTGAATATCCGGGGAAACAAAAACATGCGCAACAATGTGGTAGGTGCTGTAGGGAAGGATTTCGAATACACATGTAGTAAGTAAGCTCTCTAGGCAATTGAAACTCAATAGGTTAGATAAGAGGATCAACTTCCTCACCATCGGACCCATCCTTCTCGACCATATATGCAACCGAGGAGACCACGGCGTCGACTAGAGATATGCTCTGTTTATCTTCAACGTTTTCACAAAGTGGGCCTCATCCCATTCATCGTAGCGAGATCGAATAACTCCAATTCCAATATATCTCTCTCCTATCCAATCTCCTGTCAGCGGTTATGTTGCTCTGCTATTCACACCGCAATAAATATAGCGAGAAGTCAGAAGATCTCCCCATACTTACTGTGTGACCTTATACTATCCGTACGTCTCAACGGGGCAACGAGAAAATATGTTCGGAGTTATATTTCAGGGATCTCCAAAATTACGCCAGCTATTACAGCTGGTTGTATAACTTCCCCTGTTTAGCAACAGGGGATTGGGGATACGGCACTCACTCCAAGTCGCCCGCATTCTGTCACTGTTTATCCCTTTTTCTCACTGCCATCCCACTTCTTATCACCCTTACGCTACTGTCAACCCCCTTTTCTCACCACCCACCATTTATCGTCACCACCACCCCTCATTCTCTCCAATTCACCTGCCAATGTTCTCGGCCAGCACCAGCGTCGTCAGAACCAATCTCTTTGAGATTTTCACCCCGCCTTTAAAGTTTTGTGTTACGCGCACAACCACGCCCTCCAACCTCGAGGCCCATGCGTCGTCGTCATTGGGAGACTTTCGGTGCCAAGTCTTGTACTGTAATGGCTGACATCTCACTGGTGAGGAAATTGCTTAGGTAACAGATTAGTCATAGAGGTCGGAGGTTATTCCCGCTTATGTTCCGGCCTTGGTCTAGAAGAATACATCATCGTCAGCCCATAAAAATAAATAGGCCTACCTCGATTCGCGACATCACGCGGTTCTGTTAAGGTTAGTGGCCAGACCCGGAGTCGTCTAGGCTCTCCCGACGCAATGTACTTTCTATTCTATACAAGTACCTTTCAATGGTAAGAAACACCGAACACTATACTATGGCACTACATTCCATGGGTGCTGTGAGCAATGTATGTACTTTCTATTCTGTACAACTACCTATTATCGAATGAAACGCCGAGCACTATGGCCCTACCCCCTCAGGGTTTACATAGCGAAAAGTATTTAACAACTCCTTGGTCGCCATATCCATATCCATCTCCATCTACAGGCCCTGCAATTCGACTATTCTTAAAAGAAAGCATTCGATCAAGATGTTTGTGCAAAAGACATTTCGACGTATCTCAGTCGCCGGGATTCGATCCGCGCGGTTACGATGTAGCGCCAGTGCCTTCCACTCCTCCACCGCGAACTTCGACATGACCCGACAGCAGAAGGACATAGTCAAGTCCACAGCACCTGTACTCGCCGAGCATGGGATTGCAATTACCACGCACTTCTACAAACGGATGCTGGAAGCTCGACCAGAACTCAAAAACATCTTCAACGTCGCTCATCAAGCGACGGGTGCCCAGCCGGCCGCCCTGGCGCATGCTATATGGGCATACGCGGAAAACATCGATAATCTGGGCGCGTTGACAAGCGCTGTCTCTCGAATTGGACACAAACATGCGAGCTTGGGCGTCACTCCAGGTCAATACGCAATCGTAGGAGAACATCTGTTGGCCTCAATTAAGGAAGTACTTGGAGATGCTGTCAATGAGCCAGTACTAGACGCGTGGGCAGCCGCATATGGACAGCTGGCAGAGATATTCATAAACTTTGAGAAGGATCTCTACGCCAAGGCTGCCGTGACACCTGGGGGGTGGAATGGCTGGCGAAAGTTTGTCGTGTCCCGCAAGGCACGAGAAAGCGACGAGATCATATCATTCTACCTCTCCCCGCAAGACAAGGGTGCCCTACCAAAATTCATATCTGGCCAGTTCATCACGATACAATGCTGGGTTCCTGAATTGGGAGTATACCAACCTCGACAGTATAGTTTGTCAGATACCCCGAACGGGGATCAATTCCGCATATCTGTCAAGAGGGAGTTCGCTTCTGACAGCAAACCTGCCGGCCGCATATCGAGTGTGCTTCACGAACACATCCCTCAAGGATCGGTGCTCGATGTCAGTATGCCGTACGGTGATTTCACTTTGAACCTCGACACCAACACTCCTGTGGTGCTCATAAGCGGCGGAGTCGGGCTTACTCCTATGATGTCGATGTTGCAAACCATAATCGGTCAGGGAACATCCAGGCCTGTGGTCTTTGTCCATGCGGTGCGCAACCGTCATGTTCATGCGATGAATTCCGTCCTCTCCGAGATAATGTCAAAGAACCAGCAAGTTAGTCGTGCGATCTACTATGAAGAGGTGCAGGACAACGACATCAAAGGCGTCGACTATGACTTTGTGGGTAGAGTCAATTTGAAGGATATCAAGGAGAAGGTGATTCTTCCTAACGCTGATTACTACCTGTGTGGGCCGCTGCCATTCATGAACGTCCAGCGCCAGGATCTGGAAAGCTTGGGAGTAAAAAGTGAGAGGATTCACTCGGAGGTTTTTGGAGCTGCATGAAGATTGGGAAACATCATAGGGTAAATAGGCAGTTGTAAAAAGGATATGTTTGGGAGTCACGGTTTTGTCAGACTGTACGAGTACAATAGTGTGTTTCAAATACCCAAATTCAGAAATATCTCTTCGGACCATCATCCTGCTATTCCATGTGCCATTTCTGACCCTCAAATCTATCCATCACCTTTCTAACAAACTGTTCTATGTCCCTCCAACGAAGAAGGGGATAGTCGAGGTAGGCTTAACTAGGGTTTATATGTGTAAATCGTAAGGCCCAGGGTCCTATAGGAGTTCACAGTTAGGCTAGAACATATATCTAGAATATTTCCCTATTAAACCTACTACGCTGGACTTCTACAACCGGCTAGTTGCCGCGCAAGCTGGCGTATAACGGCTTATCGAGATACCAAGGCTATATCCCTTCCGAGTGATTGTTACGAGCTGTGACACTTGCATACGGCTTGACGGCAATGGAACTCATGTATGGCGTTCCATCCGACCTAGAAAAATGGGTGAATACGAATATAAGGTCATTGCGAGGGGGGAATATCTTCAACATCGCGTCGCTGATACCGGGGCACGAGGCTGGGTATCTGGTTCTAGCGCTGTTCTATATTTGGCCGGGCCTTTCAGTCGCGCTAGGTATAGTATACGGGTTCCGGAAGAGGCCCTCGGAAGCGTTGGATGGGTGTAGCATGCTCAAGACAGGTGCTGACATTTCGGGTGATCTCAAGCACAACAACGGTTCTTGAGGGGGCAATGCTCAAGACAGGTGCTGACATTTCGGGTGATCTCAAGCACAACAACGGTTCTTGAGGGGGCAGTCGTTCTACGGCAACAAGACGTTCCAGGCACTTCCTAGCAGGTAATTAAGGTATATGCATGGGTTTATTGTTAGAGTTTTGGATAAATAAACGGTAGTAATGCTGAACAATTGTCGTTATCAAATTTTCCTTGAAAGCCAATGTCGACTACTGCCGTAGTCGACATTTGGTGTGATACAACCGCCGTTCAAATGGCAACTCTGAGTATAACATCGACAGTAAGAGTTCCATGACGATTAGTGGATGAACAGAAGAATACCCAAAGCAGCTAACTCCGCATTTGCGACATATTGCCAAGCCCAAACAATTTTTGGATTCTTGGTCAAAAAAGGTAAATGTTCATCTCATCAGTCACTTGAGTAGCCCAATCATTGCACGCCAGACGAGAAATATCTAATTATACTACGATGCAACTCTAGTTTCCAGCTACAAAACTAAGATACCCCTTCTTCTCTTCCTGTAGTGTCTGATGACTTAATTGTTATCATCACAGTTACACTCCGCCTCATCGTGCTCGTGGCTGGAACCGCAAAGCCATTCTACGAGCTGGCTCTGAATCCCACCACCAACACTTCTTCCAGCATCGGAGCACAGGAAAGCACCAAGCTCAGCACGAGCCTCAAAGCCGACCGAGTTAGCCACACCACCAGCCACGCAGACACCGAGGGCACCCTTCACAGTGGAGGACATCTCAGCGGAGCCGGAGATACCTGCGGAGATAGAAACCAGAGCAGAAGAATTGAAAGAGAATCCGGCACCACCGCCAATTCCAACACCTCCTACGCCTGAACCAGAGATACCAACAGACATCCAGGCCATGACTGAGCCCCGGAGTTCAAGGTTGAGAGAGCACTCGGAGCTAGCTAGCCATGCGGCGAGCTCACCAGAAGCAGACACCTCAAGGGAAGAAGCAAGGCCACCGTGTGCGCAGGTGTTGAGGGATGCGAGTATACCTGCGTCGATTGATCCACTAACTGTACTGCAGAATTCGGCGAGAGCGGCTTGTCCTTTGGCGTTCAGAGAGCCAGAGGTAGCGAAATTTTCAGAGATGGCAAATCCACTGGAAATATATTCGTATGCGTCAGTGGAAGTGCCTTTTTCGCAGCCACCGCTTGTTTCACCGGAGAGCCAGAATGAAATGGAAGACTTGAGGCCTGAGTTAAGAGGGCAAGATGAGCCGCTGATGAAGCTAGACAGAGCAACCTGAATTGATGAGTTGAGAGAACCGGCGACGCCACCAACCGCACATGCCGTCAATCCGGCCTGGATATGCATGTCAAGTTCATTGAATACTGCACCACTGCAGAGCTTGGTAAGGGACTGTTGGTCTGAATCGCTAAGAACAACATTTGCTCCTACTTGGACGTGAATACTCCCACGCTCTTCGCCATGGCCACTGTCGCTTCCAATTTCGATTTCACTGCCGGTTAAGCACCAATCCTGGATAGCGGCAAGGAGGTCGCCCTTAATTTGACAATCCCTGGATATAAGCCATGCCTTGAGATTCCCAAGAGCTTCGGCAGAAATAATGGCGGCAACACCACCGGCTGCACAGACTTCGAGTGATCCGCGAATGGTCTTCTCAATGGCCAAATCCGTGGCACCACCTAGGAAAATCTTAAGAGAGTCTTGGTGGCTGTGGTCAATAGCCTGGCAAGCGCATTCCCCATCGTGGCTCTTTTCAATGTGGTCGTTCATGAAAACCCAGGCACCACCTGCAGCGGCGAATCCTGCATCGATGCTAAATGCAGCAGATACTTAGTAGAGTTAGCTTTAAACGGCCCAAGCAAAAAGACAGAATTAGATTGAAAGACTTACTGGCTCCTTGAGTCACGGACGTAAGCTCGTATTCACCACTGGCACACCATTTGGAGATTTCGCCACAGGTGAGGGAGTCGAAGTACTGCTTGCCAGCACCATTGATCCATGCTGCCAATTCTAGCTTGTATCCACCATCGACGCAGCCGGATGTGGCTCCAGCCGAGCAGGCCTCAAGAGCACTAGCAACTCCTCCTGTAAACCCAGCAGAGGCAGGCATGGAAACATGTTCACTAATTGAGCCGCTGAAGCCGAAATCGTGCTTTCCTCCGCCGAAAGTTGGGGCAGCGATCGCCATGGTTGCCATGATGGCGAAGATGGCGAGTTTCTTAACCATTTCTGCGATGTGATCGGTTTATGTAAGTAGTGTGTGGTGTGCACAAAAAGAGACTAAGATTGAGAAAATTAAAAAGTGCAGTAAACGAGGATGAGAAAAATCTAAGTGAAGCACAAAAATGAGTGTGGTTTAAAGACGACAGCTGAAAATGAGTGTGGGAAAAGTATTGAACTGGGGAGATCAAGCTTCTCTTTATATACTTGCCACATTGCGGTCGACTACCATAACTCTAAGGCTGTCTACTATTATACTGACTAAGGCCTCTTCAGAAGAACATGTTGCATTGTTTCTTGTCGTTGTTCATTTCTAAGGCTGCATACCCCTATGGCTACGGTATGAATGCACTAGTTTCAATACCAAGAGACCGCTAACCCACTAGTCGATTGTCGATCTTCGCAATAGCGTTGGGGCTACGCTAGGGACAAAATTGGATTCTTGGAATCCAAAGCGGTACAAAGGAACTTCCCATAAATAACAAGGGCTCTTACATATCTAGTGAGCAAGTGGCTACAAAATTGCTCAAAACTAACTAAACAGAAGAAGAAGATGTTAGGGCTGGTCTACTACAGACCCAACTCCGTTCTGCGAGCCCGATAAAATTTTACGGAAATATGCTCCTCTAGGCAGAGCCCAATTCGGTGGTCTCTAAGATTCCTCATCGGGAAGTCGAAACATAATCCACTTCAACTGGCGTCAATGTAAGCCGTAACCACATAGCTCGAGATTTGCTGTATTGTTACATCGCGTCTATAGTTTTTCTCTCCAAAGGCTATTATATAATGTAGTGCTGGCGATCTTTACTTGTTATTGACGTCTACGGCACTTGTATTCCGCAAAATGCGGCTTGAAAGTAAATTAGGTAGTCCACGCAAACGCACATAACAACTAATATTTCGATAATAAGGAAACATCACAAAGAGCGAGAACCAATCTTTTAAGATTACATGCACAAGATTGAGAAGCTCATTTCCAGGATGTTGGGATTCACCTCGAACCTACCGTAGACAAGCTCTTCGGGAGTTGCCGTTTACCGAAGTGGAACACAGGCCGAGCTGAGTTACCCATTAAGTTGTGGGGAGCGGCATAGGGTAGATCTAGCTAATGAAATGTAATTGCATAAAAGCCTAAACATTATACTAGGAACTATTACAGTAGAGGGATTTGGCCCTGGTACCCATCGGCCAGAACTCCCGCATTCACAAAGGTTCTTCAAGCCGTATATCTCGTTAGAGAGAACAAACAAAAATGCAGCGCAAATGAAATGTCTGCGACTAAGATGGTGCTAAATCACATCACAACCCCTTCTCCCCTCTCTCCTCCCCGTCAACCCCCTTATCAAAAGTAACCCCGCTATCAACAGTATTCCCCCCCCCAGACCTTTCAAAATTCCTCGCCGACACCCTCTCATCAAACAACCTATCAATCTCTATCCAATTTCTCCCCTTCATCTCCGGCACAATAAACCACGTAACCACCACTGCAATAGCCCCCATACCACCATACACAAATCCGGTCTTGGCTTTGAGGTCGCCTTTGTCAGGGTTGAAGATGTAGGGGAGGACGAATCCCATGACTCCTGCGACGAGACCGTTCGTGAACCAGCCGATACCTTGGGATTTGGCGCGGAGGTGGAGCGTTGATACTTCGGATGCGACGACGCTGGAGGCGGGCCAGGAGCCGAGGCCATTGACAAGGATCACCACCATCAATGTTGTGGCAGTGTACCTGTGTTGTGTTAGCATCACAAGGGAATTAAATAAGGGATGAAGGGTAGTATACCAAACCGTTATTGTTCCACTGAAACACCCAGCTATTCCAGCCGCAGTCCACAGCACCGCCGATAGACTCAGCGAGATAAGAATCAAAGTCCGACGACCGAACTGCGAGAGAGTCCAGAAACTTGCTATATTGGCTGCTAATCCAACAATGATACCGACAATAACCATCATCACGCTAGTTTTGGCTTTCATGCCGACGACTTGCAGGAAATAGCTTGCTTTAGCGAGGAGGGTGAGGCCGAAAGTCTGAGGGATGACGCAGGAAAAGACAACGATCATAGTCCTGCGAAAGTTTTGACCTTTGAAGCAGTCTATATAAGTAGAATGGGACGTCTTTCTCTCTTCCTGGATAAAGATGCGGAGTCCCTCGACGATCGATTCTGTGTGAGCATTTGGCTCGTTGAGTCGGGTTTGGGCCTTGTGGGCTAGATCGATCTTATCCTTGCGAATAAGGTAAGTAGGACTTTCTGGGAGGAAGAAAGCCATGGCCAACGTTGCTATCGAGAAAGGCCATTGCGAAGCAAAGCATACGGTGTACGATTTTCTTCCTGGCAGGTCAAGAGACGTGAAGACAACAATTGCCCCGATCAATTGACCGAGAAGGGTGAAAATCGACAGGAAAGAAAGAACAGGTCCACGCAAGAGAGGTGGTAAAACTTCCGACACTGATATCGATGTTAGCTTCCATCTCCACCTCAAAAACAGATAACTCACTCCAAGTCTGCGTCGTAGACATAATCATCCCAATCCCTAAACCTTGCACCAACTTCCCTGCCAAAAACAAGGCTCTCCTCGTCAACACCTCATCCGACACAAAGCAAGTAAACATGACCGCGATACCCATAGCCGCAATCACACTCCCAGTAGACAGCGACCAGCGTCTGCCAACCCGATCTTGGAACCATCCTCCAATGACCGCTCCAATCATAACACCAATAGGAGTACCAACATTCCAGAGCCCAAGCCAAAGCGAAGGAAGAATGATTTTGCCCGCCATCAATTCACCAAAATCACGTCTGTGGGTTGAAGTTAGCTTTTGCACAATAATCTATCCCTGCGTCAAAGATCGACAGTGGGTATAACACACTGGAAAGCAGGCAATCCAGAAACACTCCCAACGATGGCTTGATCGTAACCATAGAGTAGAACGGCGGAATTGAGGCCTACACAGTACAGAACAACTTTGCGCCACTTGCTTACGGCTTGCCAGAGTGTCAACTCGTCCTCGTTCACGAAATCTGCGGTCGACAAGGCGGTGGTTGAGATGATAGACTCATGATCAGAGAAAGGTTTCTCTATATTGGCCATGATTGATTGAGTCGCGATGTATCTCTTTCGGGGGGAAGGAAATGGAAGGAAAAGGGAGAAAGGGGAAGAAAGGAGTTTTTTGAGTGTAGAGGAGGTGGGTTTTGAATTGTAGTTGTACTTGTAGTTGTCATTGTCGTTGAGAGAGGGGAAAGTGGGGGGGAGGCTTAAAGGGGCTAAGAGGGGAGGGGTGGAGAACCTGGGGAATCTGGAGAACCTGAAGATGCAAGATGCTAAACGTACCCCACATGCAAAATGCGCACCCGACCGAGTTGCCCGCCAAGGCACTCGAACGCGTCAAATTACATTTGCACTAACATACCAGTTACATAGTATTTGTTAGCCTAAGCTTTTACATGTGATATTAATTTACTGGACGGCCCTGTGCACGTGATATGTATATATTTTATGTCTTGCGACTAGTTCTTAGCAAACCGGTAATCTAGGGACCGGTAATCTAGGGGACCAAAGTTTATTAGCTTTAGACTTAGACCACTCAGGACCAGACCGAACCGCAGTCTGGTCTAGGTCGGTCCCTCGAAGCAGTCCGGCCCCCCCCGATGCATACTACCTGTCATCGTTTCTTTTCCAGTACAATCCATTTTCTCACCCCCGTCCCATTTCCCGCTGTCGTTAGATTATCTACCACTACCCCTGATTTTCTCTGCCGCGAGCTCACCCTCTTCAACATTGGACTCATTAGGCAGGAAGCGCGCCAAGATCTGTCTTGGCTGTTGATACGATCTGTCGTATTCATCCTGTTCTGATTAGGTGAATCGGCAAATAACACGCTGAGCAGCAAACTCACGTAGTCAATCCAAGCACATCAAATCAGAGAAAAACTGGAATACAGAAATGTCACACCAGCGATTATCGAGAATACCATGCTCTCATCTAACCCGAATATGCCCAGCTCCGGGAGATATCGTTAACTCATCGTGTGGGTCGTGGATATGAAGGGCGGGTATATGTCACCACTGGCTTACCGTCGGTTGTCGTCGCCGGCCCCGTCTCTCGTTACCTTCCAAGTTTCTCATCACGATCCCCATTTTTAGTTACTGTCGCCCATCCCATCTTCTCCCCCGCCCGCCGCCCTACTCCCTCGCCCCAGTTGCTCACGTTTCTCCCCAAAAGGGATGGCAACAACAACCAATAGCTTGCGTCGTAGAATTTTTGAGCTCTGCAGGAATTCCGCGTCCACCGCAAACTCAGCAGTAGTTTATGTAGTAGAAGGAGTGTAGGTGATGTTGGGGGAGTACTAGTTGACACTCTCAACTGCGAATAGGAAAAAAGTCCAAAAAATAAAAACATACAACAGTGGGCATTCGCTGGTGGCCACTGACCCAACTACTAATCCACCGATCTCAAGCAATCCTCTAGATAATAGTTAAATCGGTGCCATCTGGTCTAGTGGGTGAGCCTCGCCGCCCTTACCCTTATTTTGTGATCACGACCACCTCGACCACCTCGACCACCTCGACCACCTAAAGTGGGTCAATTTTTGACAACGCGTTACACCGCGTCAGTGGACGCCTACAGGTGAGTACGGTGAGTGGGTGAGCATGCTGACCGACAGATTGAAAACTTTAAGTACTAGCAAGATCAACTTAGAATACCCAAAGAAGCATTCGATAAATTAGAGCCAAAGTCCTTCTCTTAGTAGTAGTATAACTATGTAAAAACATTACTTGCTCCATTAGAACGTGAGTATGGCACCAGCTTGACTAGGAATGGTTGAAACCACACTGCCGGACCCAAGTAGCGAGTACGAATATGGAATAGAACTTGGTGTGAGAGATCCAGCTGGAGCTGCATTGGCGCCACCCCCAAGGTCATTGCCAATGGCGGTAACATATCTTTAATTTTTACCATCAGTACATTATATATAGATTTAGCAGAATCGATGGGAGTTTCTTACCCAACATCGTCAGAGTCCACGCTGGTGATAGGCACCGAGACGTTTTTGAAGACATTGCTTTCTACCAGCATTTGGGCTCCCATGCGAGAGTTTATAGCCGATATTACACTGGAATAAGTTTAGTTGAGTTGATCCCTTCCAAACAGACACACTGCAAGCAGCGCATGGTACATACTCACTTCTCGAAAAAAGAGTTATAGACATGCCCAGTTCCGAAGCGGAGGGAGGGAGCTCTAGAGCCAATGTTCTTCCAATAGTTGTAGGCGTATGTGATCCGGAGGTGACCTGGATCCACACTGCCATTGTTGTCGCTGTGGCCGATCAAAGATGTCTTCCAATGGTCATGGAAGTAAGTGCTATTCCCACGCATAATGATTAACAAGGTTCGGGTGTGAATGGACGCTGGCTCTAACTTACTAGGAGATGGTGATATAATCAGCGGCGTGCGAGGCGTCCACTTGACCATCGTAGAAGTCCTTATCGGAGACCAAGGCAGAAAAAAATTCACAGTGGTCAACCCAAACATTTGTGCTTTGCTGTCGACTAATTAGTGTTGCTCGTATCCCAAATGTGTAAGGCTCATACATCAATTTTTATGCCATCCCCAGTTGACGTAAGCACCATAGAGGAGATAATGTTTCGAACGATGACGTTCTTTTGTCTACGAACATATAGCCCGATGCCCCTTAGCCCTGCGTTGTAGAGGAATTAGTTTGTGTTTTCCTATGTTATACCTGTACAGGCTGACGGACTAAGCGTAGGTAATTAGAACAAGAGATGCATACCACTGTTAGGCAAGCCAATGATAGACTTGTTGCTTCCGATCCGGACATTTGCTACCCCCGTGATAATTCCTTTAACAACTACTATCACCGGGGCCGTATTCTTCTCGTCGACAGCCGCAGTGAACTCAGGTAAGGTAGAAACTGTCGTGATGGTTCCACCGCTGCCTCCCGTGGTACTGTATAGATTAGCGGCGAAAGGGTATAGCCAAATTGGACTGCACGAACCCTCCATTCAGGGAAGCATAACCAAGTGTGGCTTTGTCTGATACACTGGCTCTCTTTACTAGGTGAGCTGGCTCAATTGTATTATCCCAAGTCCGAGTGGGGTTTCCTGTCGCAAGGGCGAAAAAAGTAGTGAGGACGAAAGAACACCTCATTGTGCATGAGTTAACTGGGAATAAATTCAAAGTGAATTAGAGACAAGGATATGGTGAGTAGCGGAAACATTCTACGTGATATTTTTGTTTGTTCTTATACTCTCAAGAGAAAGCTAATCTTGCTTTCCACCCGTAGACCTTTCTAGGGGACTGATATAGGTTAAGCTGATCACCAGACAGCATAATATAACCTGACGCCGGTGTAATATGTTTAAAAAACGCCGGCGCGATAATGCACGAATCGGGAAAATCTATGGTGAGCGTATCAAATTGATTTGCATCTAGCAGTAGCTATTTAGGGTAGTCTGGGGAATGAGCCGCAGAACGGTGCTTCAACTGAGTTGAGTTCTGATTACTTTGTAGGTTTCTCCTAGACAATGGTAACGAAATACTGGACTCTTCGTGGTTCGTGGTTAAATTTCCCTCCAGTAAGAAGTAACTTCAAATTAATCTGGTTTAAATTTGCAGTTTAATATAACGTACATGTATAGCGGACGACGTATCCAAGCGAGCGACGCACTTCACACTTTGTCGTGAACACTCCACAGTCAAGAATGGATGGCAAATCCCTATCCTCCGATCTTCAGGCATTAATGTAGCATCCTTGTGATCTAAATAGCTAATCTGGGGTGCATGGTCAGGGGTAAGTAAAGGCCCGTATTATCCACCACGTTGTTAGCCGTGTATCAGGTGCACTGACCGCGCACCAATATGTGCGGTCAGTGCACCTGCTACATCGAATGGAGGCCAAGCGGTGTAAGGTCGGTAAATTCGTATTCTCAAGGCACGATGGTGCTACACAAATAAGTCTATCAAGCCCCACCTTATTTTCCACCGGTCATATGCTGTGAATAGAATTCTGGCAGCCGCTGCACCCCGTTAATTTTTTTTGAATCACGCACATAAGCTTGGCGCACTTGGCTCCGTAATAAATGAATAACACAATGTTTTAACTCCTTCACTAATTTCACATTTAGATGCGGCCTACAACACGCGCCTTTTTCTAAAATTAACTTATCTGGCGATTCGGAAAAATCACCTTTCGCCGGAGAAATTAGATACATCATATCCGCCGAAGCATGGCTTCAGCGTATAAATATCTACCACAAACTACTTAGATAGTTACTTCTTCACCATCCTTCTGCAATCTTTGCTTATTCAACTTAAACCGTAGCTTCCAAGTTCAACTTAAGCCTTAGCTTCCAAGTCCATCCTGTCAATATGCAGTTCAAAATCGCCGCGTCCACTGCCATTCTGGCCTCACTCAGCGCCGCACAGACGCTGAATATTCCAACCCGAGTTGGGAGTATTGTTTCACTCTCCCAACCCAGCAGCATCTCGGGGTCCAAGGACATGGGCAACAAGGAGTTTGATCGTGGGCGTCCTTGTGACAGCGATGCGGATACTGGCAGTAGCAGCGCTGTCTTTATTCTCGAGAACGGTGCTACACTTAGCAACGTCAT
This sequence comes from Pseudogymnoascus sp. VKM F-4517 (FW-2822), assembly GCA_000750875.1. Lineage (NCBI taxonomy): Eukaryota > Fungi > Ascomycota > Leotiomycetes > Thelebolales > Thelebolaceae > Pseudogymnoascus > Pseudogymnoascus sp. VKM F-4517 (FW-2822). The sequence continues at coordinate 8,611 of JPKA01000109.1, read as the reverse complement.
CATTGGTGCAAATCAACTCGAGGGAGTTCACTGCAAGGGTGCCTGCAAGCTGATCAACGTCTGGTTCAGGGACGTGTGCGAAGGTCTGCACTTCTCCGTTAGTAACGAGACCAAAACTGACAGCTTCAACAGACGCCATCTCTGCCCTTGGTAACGGCGACGTCCTCATTCAAGGGGGTGGAGCACAGAATGCAAAGGACAAGGTGGTCCAACACAATGGCCGTGGAACAGTAACAATCAAGGACTACACCGTCGTCTCTGCCGGAAAACTATACCGAGGATGCGGGAATTGCAGCAACAATGGCGGACCCCGCAATGTGATCATCCAAAACGTCAAGGCCAACGGTGTCTCTGCGCTTGTCGGCATTAACTCCAACTATGGCGATGTTGCAACAATCTCGGGATCTTGCGGCAAGAGTGTCAAGACGGTCTGCCAGGAGTATGAGGGGATTGAGAAGAGTGGTGGTAAAGACCCCAAGAAATTGTCCACCACTGCCAACTGCAAGGGTGCCCAAGGAAAGGGTCCTCTCCCAGCTTGTTAACTCAACAGGCTAGAGAAGCCTTGGGATAGGGATAAGCGCGTGAGATTTTTATAAAACGGGCTCACTTTATCTCGACCTGATGGAAAGTGTGTCTAGAGCAAGAAAATGGAGTAGAAAATGGGACTGTAGTTTAAATATGGGGGGGAATAGGTAGCTAAAATCAGTCCTTGTCGCAACCTCTGTTTGTATGCACTTTCTCCCTAAACGTGTCTCGCCAAATATTGGGATCGTATCCTAGCCCCCCAACTTCTTCTAACATCTTTCCAAGGCCATGCCCGACTTAAGTGGATAGTCCAGTTCCTAAAGAATTTCTGCAACTACAAGTGTCAAGGGATTCACACATCTACTCTTTGCGCAGCGGATCCGCGGCTAGTGAAAGGTCCCAGTGCAAAGAAACACAAGCCCACTCCATCTCCATTTAAATCTATCCAATTTAAGTTGTGCGAAGCGTGACTTGGAGCAATATCGTTACATGATCTAGTGGAGGTGCTGTTGCAGGAGAGCCGGTGCCTGCGCTGCAAAGTAGACTTTAGCAACATACTCTCTCTAGCTTTCCTAACCAGTTGTAAACCTTGTGAGGGCCAGTGCTCGGTAGTGGTGGCCGAGAACTAGACTTCGAAGAAAACTGGCATAAGGCGAGGAAAAGTGGCCTGGCACTGCGCGGCAGTGATCGAGAATGTCCGCGGACGATCTTAAGATGCCATGGAACATCGCAAGGAATGACTGGATTAAGGGAGACCAATCGCCGATCTTATCCTGTCATTCGTCGCTATGAATAGTAGATTGGTAGAAATTTGTTGAGGAAAGGACGACGTGCGCTTTTGGATACGGCGACCACTTGGCCCTACAACAAGAGGTTTTCCCCGGAGCACAGTCCAGCTCCCCGGTGGCCTTGGAGTAGCATGTGGCGTGGATTGGTCGCCACTGAGCTTAACCACAGTTGAGCTCCCTAGCTTAGCTTGCTAGGGGTTTGGAGGCTCCCTCCGAGTCATACAAATATCGTACGTAGGCCCATAGATAGTGTAGCAATTCAATTGATTTTATTATTTCTATTTACTGTATTCTACTATGGTGCCTTCTGTCCCGTTGTGCCAAGAGATGATTACGGTTGTTAGAGATCCTCACACGATTTTGGTTGTGGATATCCTCCAATAAAACCGAGAAAACTGTTGTAAAATATAGACCAGCTTTACTCTGCCCAAAGTGTGGGCGCTCCACTTTTGCCTACTTCGCTGGTTCAACAAAAACTCTCGTCTCCAAATCATGTGAGCCTTTTACTCACCGCTTTATATTCTGGCAGCCTCTTTTGGTTTCGATGTGGCACCTCTGCGCTTTTAAGGTTTGGACTACATGGCCCTGACTTATGGCTCACAAATGGCGAATCACCTCAAAAATATGAGCCCTAAATATGGTATGTAAGCTAAGACGGCCAAACGTCGTTGTTGATACAAAAATGACACGAAAGTCACGCCAAACTGACCCGAAAATGTTGCAATGCTCACTCACCCTGCTGTCCCCCGGCTCACCCAGCTCACCCCTCGATTTACCCTTCAGAGGACAAGGGGCCCCGATTTTGCGCTATGTATATTGGCACGATTGAGACTATTATCCAGAGGATACGTAAGCTTGTGTATGGCAGAGCGGACGGGATGCCCAATTCTCTTGAGTCTATGGTCGTATGTGACAGTAAGTCACATAGAGAAATATATATACCCGTTTTTTTAGTTGCCATATCCCCTTCCACATATATTATATTCATCTTAGACATTCCCCTTACAGAGAGCCGTATCTCTAGCGACGACATCGAACAGTCCATCCCCCCATAAATCTCCCTCCCTTCCCAGGCCCCGTTTTTCAAGATCCAAATTCCTTTCCATTAAATCCTTAAAAAGACAGCCTCTAGATTTACTACCCTCGCTTGTCCAGATCACGCGCGAGCCCGTCTCCATGTTCAGGTTGCGAAATCCCATACGCCTAAGGGGTATTCTCCTGGCACAATGAACGCCACAAATGGCACCGACATGGTGTTTAGAAAACTTGAGGCGGACGTCATAAAAACTGAGTTACTCCACAAAAACCTTTCAACAACGGCTCTTAGGCCGAAGATTGTGCGACAAGTTTATGGGTAACTACTCAATGGTATGTGTGGCCCTAACATGTATGCTTACAACGTCAGACGATGGTGGATTTGAGACAGAGATCACTGGACCTGTAACTCTTCTCATCACAACCCCGTTTTCTTGTCGTTGTCTACCCGCTGTTTTCTCGCTGCCGTTCACGTTTCTTGCCACGAGAGGGTTACCAACCAAAACTACTCAAGTCTCATAATCAAAACATGCAGCTGATACCTCCTCGAACATCTATATTTCTATGTTAATAGGAAACAAATATAGGTATTATAGCTATACGCTACATTATACACTCTGCCCTCTCCCTCGATAAGCACATCAACTTCAGGAGCTAAAAATTTAACGCATAAATTGGCAAAAACATAAAAACATACAACAGTGGGTATTCGCTGGTGTAAACGTTACCTGGATATAGACGTAACGTAACTAGAAGCTCAAAAATCATTCAATATAGAAAGCACCAATGCTAGTAGTAGCAATCCCACAGCAGAGCCCACACTATGTCGCAACGCCCTGCTCTCCTCACTCTTCGTCGGACACGGCGCAGTGATTGTTCGCCAGTCACCATCTTCGCAATTCATGGCTTGGAGCATTGCCGAAGAGACGTTGGCGACGAGCTCCTTGGCGGCCGACTTGAATACGCACGTTTCAGGCTTGATGGCAAATATTGGACAAATTCCCTGATTATAAGGCGGCTGCGTCACATTGGTAACACGAACAGCCACCGAGTTGTTTGCGTTACGCTCCGGGCACGAGTTTATCGTAGCCTCAATGTCAGGAAGCTTAGCCCCAAGTGCGGTGCAAAACTCGACTGAGCGATACTTATTATGTTCGGGTCTGTTCACATATTCTATTGACCCCGTGAAGCACTGGCGCGTGACGACAATATCCCACAAGATAACATAAAGCCCGTCGTCCCGTTCGTTATGTTAGTCGCTGGAAAGGGGAAGAATTGTTTAAGTGGTACCTGCTCAAATTTTTCTGAAAAATCGGGGCCGTAAAAGTTGGCGGGTGCTGTCCAGAAGGATTTGGAGGATTTGTTTTGAGGGCCCCAGCATTCCAATGCTCTGCACCTCTACACTGAGGAGGAGTTCTAGAGGCCATACGGCGTCGACATTGTTCATACCGATAATGATAGGGAATTCTTGTGTCGGCGCGTACGTCTCATTGCGCGGGAAGAGAAGGTCGAATTGAATGTCGGCGGGGAGTTTCCGGTCAGGGCAAGCCAATCCCATTGATACGAGGGGATGGAGGAGCGCAAAGGCGAGGAGGAACTTCATCGTTTCTTTGACACTAGTGTGTTTAATAATTAGGTAGACATTGCAATGATAGCCACAGAGTGTTATTTCGAGCTTGATAAGAGCTAGTAAAGATTTTTGAAGTTGTGAAAGTTATTGCGGGTGACTGTGAGTATAAGATGATGCCAAGCACTTACGCGCTCAGGGCATATTGCCAACCTTTTACGCTGGGCTGGAAGTCATGGTAGAGTAAGCTCAACTACATGGGACCCTGGCGAGCAATAACAAACCAATAACGCTAACTATACTTGACACCAGGAACACTATCGACACCAACAACACTTACCCAATCTGAAATCAAGGCAAGAATCGCAAACAATTCGCAGGCCTGGGCCCATTCAGAAAATACTCAAGGCGACTGCAATCCCTGACAATAGATGATACAGCCCGAGATTATCCACCGGACAATGGTAGGTTTGAGACACAGCTCGCCGAATTTCCATAATCTTTCTCGTCACCCCCCCAATTTATCGTCACCATCCTCCGTTTCTCAATACTACCCATCACATCTTCTCCCCCGCCCGTTACATCTTTCATCCCTCCCTTCTCCTCACCGCCCATCCCCTCTAAGTACAATGTTTGCATCTTGATGGGATCTTTGTACCCTTTGAGAACAGTGTGTATGGTTGAACATCGAAGTCTAATATATCCTAATCTGGTTTCGATGGATACTGCCGTGTTCAGGTCGTCGTTTGATCTACTTGCAAATTTCTGTCGCTGGATCGATGCAGTGCATTTTCCTGCAGTGGAAACTGCCCCTGCAACGTTGCAACGATGCCAGATTCGAGGACGAGATTCCACTGAATCCAACTACGAAATAGCCTGCTCCAACGATCCAACTAGCTGTAAGCCAGCTTCGACGAAGAGGTTGACAAGTTTTCCAACCAAGCTGTGGATACAAAACGTTACTGGTGGTCGGATAGGATTGACCGATTTTCCCATGCGTTACTCGATGAACGACAGAAACTAAGGCGTGCATCAACTCAAATCCATATTACAGATCCTATCTTCACAAATACCTCTGGCGTTTACCATTTTCCCTCACCATCGTCCTGTCGCCGTTAGCCTACTGTGCTCCGAAACCTTCATATTCTCCATGGACATTTCGGGATGAAAATCACACAACCGTAGGCGGTTGGGAGAGTATATTGGCCGACCCGCAACAAGGGTATTGCAGAATATTGTAAGTCATGTTCATCGTGTCAGGTGCTATCACAATGGATTAACGACATAAAAAGCCTAAGCCAAGAATTTATACTTGTGATGTATTACGGTCCGAAAAACCCGAAGTTTTCTAACCAAGCTGTGGATACGAAACGTTACTGGTGGTCAGATTGTACGACGAGAAGAAGGGGGGCAGGTGACGAGGAAAAAGGGGCACAGTGACGAGAAAATGGGGTAGAGATGGCAAGAAAAAGGGTGTCACGGTATCACAAAATGTCCATGGACATTATGAAGGTTTGCGACCTTTTCTTCCCGTCACAGCCCTCTTTTTCCTCACCATCCCGTCTTCTCTCCCGCACATCATCGCACTCCTTCGTCCTGATCGAAGGGCTCGGAGAGATTCGCTGTTATCCTTCATATATCCTAATTTGCGTTAACCAGATGCTGCTGTGTTTATTTTCTTCGTACAATCTACTTGCAAATTTCATGGTGCTAGATTTGATGATATACATTCTACTACAATCCATCCTGTCTCTGCTACATTAAGGCATTCAAGGACGAGACATGCATCTACTCGAATTCATATCACAGGGTCGACCTCCAAAAGACTGAAGAGATGCTCGACGCATTTTGCTAGTGTCTCGTCGCCATTGACGCCCATGGAGCTGAAAGCTTTTTATACTACTAGTTGTGACGCTTTGTAGCTCCAATCTTCTCAAATTGCATACCAAAAGGCGACAAACGACAAGGTTGCTGGGTCGAATCGATTGGAAGAGCTATTGGACAATCCAACATTCCAACGTCTGGAGTATACAAATCAATAACCTATTTTCCTGCTGTCGTTTACCCCCTTTTCCACACCCATCGTCGTATTTTCTGTCGTCGTCAGCTTACCGTCACGCCCCTTTGTCTTGCCACTAGCCCCCTTTTCTCGTCACTGTGTTCCTTTTTCCCGCCACGAACATACAGAGAGTGACAGGAAAACAAGCCCGACACACGACCTGCCTGTTCCAGATCACCCGGTTTGATGCAATAGGCCTCATCAATGGTAACTAGGTCAAACAGTGTCGAGAGATTCGCTCGCTCCCCATATCAATCGTACCTTTGAACAATCCCAACCCCCCTTCTCAACTTTTATCACCCATCCCCATCTTATCCCCGCTATACCCGCTCCAACCGCACCCCGGCGATCCAAAACGGCACGCCGCGCACCGGTTGTTTCGGGGATTGGATTGCCTGTCTGTGGGGAAGCAATGCAATGCAATGCAATATAAAAAAACTAAAACGCCGTTTTGCACAGCGCCTTTGTCCTGAAGTGGTCGCCGTGGTGTCACCGGGGTGGGATAACGTGTGCATTGGAAATGGAAATAGAAATGGAGAGGGATGGGGGGAGGGTGTGGGTAGCGGTGTGTGTACGTGAATACCGCAGTTGGGTGGGGAAAAGGATTGAAAGAAGTGAGGTGAGGTGAGAATGAGAGTGCTGGGATGAGTGAGGATGAAATGTAGTCAGCTCGATCACCTACCTTCCCCCAGCGCTGTATGACACAAGTCCTCCGATCCCACTCCAACGAAGTGTAGAACGTGGGGATACGGACCTACCTCCTACCACCTCCTCTCCTCGCCATCCCATCCCATCCCTTCCCTTCCCATCAGCCGTGAACCAAAAATAAAAGCCACAACTCCAACGGGCTCTAACGCATATATCGAATCCAACAGACTCTGACGCATACATCGAATCCAACAGACTCTGACGCATATATCGAAAACCACCCACCCACTCACCCACTCACCCACCGGCCCGAACAATCACCAAGTCCTACCCACACCACCACACACCAGCCACCAGCGGGACAATAATTATCCCACATCACCACCACCACCACCACCATCCCACTCCTCCCCCCACCCGTGCACCCATGCACCCATGCGTGCACCCCAAAAAAAATTACCGCCGCCCCGCGTTCGCGCGCGACCCGCCTCTAACGCGCCGGTATCGGGGCGCACGCGTCGGAGGTCCGTCGGGTTAACCACGGGCGGCACGTGAAGTTCTCCGTGTCGGGGGCTGACCAATTTCACTAACGTATATGTGTTAGTTACTCAGTTAGAAGGGGGGTGAGGCTCGGATTGGAGCTCGGATTGGGGGTTGTTGGTGGGATGGGGTGGTGGATGGGAGGGCGTGAGTTACATATGGCGTCACGGCGGGAGGAGAGGTTGGGAAATGCACGGGGATGTGATGAATGGATGGGATGGGAGGGATCGATGGGGATTTGTAAGCCTCCTACGCCCTATAGTCTACAGTCTCGGCGGCGGGAGGAGAGGTTGGGAAATGCACGGGGATGTGATGAATGGATGGGATGGGAGGTATCGATGGGGATTTGTAAGCCTTCTTACGCCCTATAGTCTACAGTCTCGCGGAGCATACAAGATTATAGGCGGGGCGTGGTAGGTGCTGCCTTGTCTCGTGCTGGCTATATACAGTATGACTCTACAGTTTAAAGGCAGATCTCGGTGAGAGGCCACCCCATCATCGGCGGCGTTGGGCTCCGGGCTTACATTCAATACTTACAAACCGATGGGCTGGCTGGCTCGTACTCGCATCGATCAACGTCGTTACCGGGATCTCGGCCCTGCGAGGGTCGGGGTTGAGTCACCGAGCTTTCTTGTCTGGGTCTCGATCCGGGTTGTGGAACTGGAACTATTGCCAGAAACCGGCGCGAGTATATTACTATTTTTCTGGGAATAGCAACAAAGTAGTGAATATACACACACTACTTGTTGCCAATTCCAAGAGTGCCGAGGACGCACCGGACGGGGCTGGGACCACCACCACACCAAGGCCACGCAGAGCAGGGGTGTGGCCATGAGGTTGGAGAGCACAAGGAGTGATCGGCCGAAAGCTTATTTTTCTTGTTAGTGGGGAGGGAGGGGGGAGTGGGAGGTTGTGGGTGGGCATGGGCCTACGCGTTTTTTTAGGAGTGGGGAGGAGGTGTGTGACGTGACGGGAGATATTGGGGGGAGAGGGGAGAGTAGAGGGGAGAGTAGAGGGGATGGGAGAGGGGAGGGGGAGAGAGGGAAAGAGGGAGGGAATGATGGGGGAAGTGTCGTGTGCATTGTACAGTACAGTATGGCTGCTGGCAGTGCAGTCGACGATCTCATAGAGGAAGAGGAGGAGGACCGGTGTGAGAAGCAGCTGTGGGGAAGGAAGGGAAGGAAGGGAAGGGATGTCACAGCTGTCTAAAAGGGAGTAGCTGTTAAAGGAAGGCAGCCAGCAGGCTTGTTTCGTGTGGCTTCGTACTTCGCCGTATACCGTTTATCCCTATCGAAAGTATCAATGCAGTACAGTACATACGAAATCAGTACGTATAGCAACGTACAGCGCACAGCCCTTCCCCTCGCCGACGCACGCACGCACGCGCACACACCCAATCAGACTGTGGCCATCACTAATCCCCATCACTAATTCAGTGGGAATGCGCTA
>JPKA01000107.1:0-14500 GCA_000750875.1 Pseudogymnoascus sp. VKM F-4517 (FW-2822) | reverse complement strand
TTCACAACCTCCATCACAGCCCGCATGGCCGCCCTCCAGAACCCCACCACAGACGCCCTCGGCATGCCCTCCGCCCCGTCCACCGCCCCTGTCTCCCCACCCCGCAGGGGCCCCTCAAAGCCCGCCCCTGAACCCTCCACCGCGTGCGTGATATGCTATGACAACGCTACTGTGCTGTGTCGCGGCTGCGAGGACAATTTTGGCGATCCCGAGGAGGCGCTGTATTGTGCGAGGTGCTGGAAGGAGGGGCATCTGGGGGAGGATGCAGGGGCGGAGGAGAGGGCGCATGAGTGGATTAAGTTTAAGCGGCCGACGTAAGAGGGTGGGTATTTGCGTGGACGTGGTTGTTGGGGTTGTATTAGGGGGTTGGTGGGTATTGTCTCACGGGGGAATACGGGGAAAGATGAGATGAATATTGCTCGGTGACAAGACGTGGTACAGTCTCTGTGGACGGGATATTTTATTCGAACGGTTGAGTTAGTTACAATGATTAACCGCCAAGTTCCAACCCGATGAGATAGGCCAATGTTGAAATAATATCTATTACTCCAACTTATAGATCCTGATGCAATTCTTTGAAATGGGAGTACTGCTATTACCTTTTTTATTTATAAATCCCGGGGCGATAATTTGGAATAAGAGTAACGCTGTTGTGCGTATTCATTTATAAATCCTCGATACCCCCGTCTTATAAATCCCGATACGATACTTTGGAATAAGAGTGACTCTGTTGTGATTATTCATTTATAGATCCTCCTGTTTCTTCGTTGACGTTATAAACCCCAACGCCGCCTTTCGAATTATAAATTCTTCACATCATATCATCATCGACTTATAAAATCCCAGCAGCATCATCATCTACTCAATTACCAGCCTCCCCCCACTCGTTCCCCAATATACTCCTCCAAAACAACATCGTCGGTACCCATCGTAGCCTTGATATCCTCAAGCACCCATTCCATAGGCGTCGTCACGTACGTCATCTCAGCTTTATAAGCTCGCTCACTCTTCGCACTACCCCTATGGACCATTCCGACAACCTTGCCGCCAAAATCAATAACAGCGGCCCCTAAATCAGTCTTGGACGAGAAACCATCTCCATGCCACATATTAATCACACACCATTCCGTCGTTAGTACGTCGGCTTGCCCATTGCGACAGTTAGACTGAAGCTCGTTTAGGGTCCCGCAGGCCCACCCTGTTAATCTCCTATACTTGGCGACACAAATGGAGAGGTTGTAGTCGTTTGAGTCGGCAAATTAGGGAACCCCCCTCCCCCCTCCTCTGTTGTTATTAGGAAAGTCTCTGAGGCGGGATACATGGTGCATGATCTAGAAACATACGTTCTGTGGGACTTTGGGGAAGCTCTGTTACCCCTAAATTCAGCCCCCATCCACGGAAACTGTAGGGAGAAATAAGTCTCGAAACATACGTTCTGTGGGACTTTGGGGAAGCTCTGTTACCCCTAAATTCAGCCCCCAATTACGGAAACTGTAGGGAGAAATAAGTCTCTAACTATAATTGTGGTAGTTTAGGTGCTGTCATCACTTACTATATTTCGCGGGGGATATCGAAACCTGTCTTCAAATAGTTTTAACAGCAGCCAATCCCGAGCACAGCCATGGACCGGGCTTTATAGACTGCCTAGCACGGTGTGCACGGTTCCAAACGGCGTGAAAGATTTCAGAAGGTCCAACTTCGCCTTTCTACCCTGCAGTTCATCCAGCCACTCGCGAGTCCTTTGGACGCCGTGCCTCCTGTCCTGTTAGATAGGTGGAGCCAGTCCCATTTCAGCGTTCCTTTCCTCCACACTGAAGTCGCCTAGCCACTTTTGACAGTATGGTGTTTGGTTTGTACGATATGCTTCCTCTTTCTCAACGTCTACTCTTGCTGGTTGAAGAACCATAGCTCCATCAACGGCAACATTCGAGTGGTTAGAGACTGGTGCGCCTGCCAATCCCTTTAGTTTGAGCAATCTTCAAAGATCTACGTACGTATGCATACCTGGCTTGGTTAAACTCATGGGAAGTAGAACCTGCTTGCAAGTGAGGCCTTACATCTCGCCTCGGACCTTGGCATAAAGACATAAAGTCCAAACCCCGATACATGAATTGCTAATGCTACATCCAACTTTTGGCGTCTGCTCAAACTAAGGTAGGAAACCCGAATCCACATTGTTGGTGGGCTGGGAGAATGGCGCACCCGTCTTTGCTTCGGCGTGAACATCTAAGAGGCCATTTCTAGAGTACAATCATCAGCAAAGTCATAATTTAAGGTATATGCTCAAACTCACTCAACCATGATTCTCCAGATCTGGTCAACCGCAGCCTGCACGAGATTTTCATCTGCATCCTCTTCCTTGACAGTAACCAACACAGCAGGTGGACTGTTGTGATTATCTGCAAATCCAATCCGAGCTATATCAATAGTCTGCCATGGAATGCAGGCCAGTGCCTCATGCACCTTTGAGCGAAGATGCGTATCGTAGGCGGCTAAAATGGGTGGGTCATAATCGCTGACATGGCCTTATACTTTGGTGTTTCGGGACCGTTTGGAAACCAGAACCTAAAATTATGGCTTTAATATCGGTACGGCTCTTTTGGACTTCTCGCTATAAGTACTGGATCACTTTTTTTATCTTCCGTTAAGCCGAAATACCAATGCTTCTTTGCATGGGCCGAGGTGGATATGGTTACCAACGATATAGGATATGGGAATGGAAATTTATGATATTCGACGTCGGAGAGTAGAAACTATAATTGTAAAGGGCGCTGCTCATTACGAAGCTACTAAAATGTAGACGTGTGAACTATATAGTTTTACTTATATAAGAGCCTAAAAACTAATCTGGTCATTGTATAAGGTAATAATAATAAATTCAATTTATATACTTTCATCATACTAAATTATTATAAAGCTAGATTAAAGCCAACATTTGTTTTAGGGCCTATACTAATGTAGCCGTAAAGATAATAAATTCAATTTATATACTTTCATCATACTAAATTATTATAAAGCTAGATTAAAACCAACATTTATTTTAGGGCCTATACTAATGTAGCCGTAAAGTTATATGAGCATACCTATATATTTCTAATTATAGTAAGGCATACAGATAGGAGATAGTATAATTTCCATCATGCACGTACTGTACGAAATATGCGGAAAGTGCAAGAGGAGACATAAGACATCCATCGAATATGTCTGGTAAATATTATCAGAGGTTATAAATTGCTGCATCATATGTTCATATCTCCTGGTACAACCCTAGGCTATATACACCGTCTGACTCACCAAAATCTACAACTTCCCTTTCGCCTCCGCCATCAATCTCTTCATCTCCCCTGCATCTCTGACCTCCACATCACGCGGTCCCTCTTTGGCGAATCTTACGTGCACAACATGTCCGTTGTCCCCTCGTCGCCCACTCCCCTTCAGCTCTGGGCCAGGATGGTCCAGGTTCAGCACTGCCCTACCCTCAAACATGCCAAATGGGACAGGGCTCATAACCTTATCAGCCCACGGCACCCCGTTCGCACCACTTCCCCTCAGGAACTCCTTGGCCTTCTCTCTCTGCGCACGTAGCTCCATCACCCCTCCCTTACCCTCCTCGAAAAATTTGCACAGCAGCCAGATGAGATAGAACTGCGGTGGGAACATAATAATCTCGTTCCGTCGCGCCTGCTCCAGCCACGTTGCACAGCTCTGGAACACAGCTGCCGTATGCTCCAGGCCCCCGTCGCTTGTCGGCGTAGGGATCATCGCGTCACCCCCAATCGGGATCTTGGCATCCTGCCCCGCCCCTGATAGAGGCCAGAAATACACATACATCTGTGTCGTAAAGCGCCGCGGAATTGTTGTCGGCGTCACCCACCGCGTAAATGGTAGCAGCGCATCAGTGTCCGCAACCCCACCCATCTGCTTCACCCAATCGCTGAATTTCAATTCTCCGCTGTGAATTGCCCGTCGCGCGCGTTCGCGCTCCGCGTCGGGAACCTCGAGCATGCCCCCGCCATCGCGGTGCCGCGCCAGGAGGATCCCAGATTCCTCGAAGCACTCGCGGATGGCACCCAGGCGGTAGACGGGGCTGTCGACGTGGCGCTCAGGGGAGCTCGGGGCAGGGATGGGCCCATCTTGCGAGGAGAGATTTCCGCCGGGGAAAACGTGGGCCGAGGCAAACGAAGAGGATGTCTTGACGCGGTGGAGGAGAAGGATCTTGTTTTCGGGCGAGATCAGAAGGATGCTGTTGGGTCAATTATTAGCTGGGATATGGCCAGGGTGATGGGGGATAGGTTGGCGTACCTGGAGCTCGGGCGAGGCTCTGGACTTGGCGGCTTCGCCTTGTGAACTCGTGGTTGTGGGGGAGGCATAGTTGTATTTGTTCGCTTCCCAATGTTCAGTTCTGTTCCTCGGCTACTTAACTCTCGATTTCGCAAGGTTGTGAATGCCAAATGTCCCAACTGTCTCTGTGTATGTTCTGTGCGTCGAAAGGCCAATCCCGAGAAATGCTCGAGTTTCGTAGTTGTGCCAGTGAAAGTTGAAACGGATCGGAGGCCAGGGGGCATCGCCACTATTGTATGTTCCTGGAAGAATGTCGAGAGCAGCCGACTTCCCTACCTGCCAAGGGCTGCATGCTGTTTAACAGCTGGAGTTTTGAGCTTTCGGATGGCTGGCGGTGGTCGGCGGTGGGGTGAAGTGGGGCGGTTTCTCGGGATAGAGTCGGCATTAGCGTTGTCGTTGCGGGGAAGACCTGGGGATTGAGTTGGGGCCGAGGTACGATCTGTCAATTGTCCCGCCCCTTAGAAATATGATAATGAGTAAAGTACACAGAAAAACGATGAACTATGAATTACTACGAAACGACTCGAAATGTGTATGTTGAAAGACTCTAATATGATAATTCTAGTTTTAAGTTATTAATAGTTATGATCGCGAACGTAATTTTGGTTTAGGTTTTTGTAGGCCGATAGCACCTAAAACTGAAATGCTGTTTATAACCTTACTCATCATAACCCCGTAAGTAACTGTAATGCTGGATTATTTCTTAGTGGTTTGGAAGGTATGACTACTAGAATGAAGTCTAGTCGCTGTAAAATTAATGAACACAACGCATATCGCTAGCTAAAGGGACCAATGTCAAACTCCAAACAAACCCCGAGCCATCAAGTTCAACCACCACAGCCACCGCAACCCCCACCACAGCCTCCACCTCCGCCATCTCCACCTCCACCTCCTCCTCCATCTCCACCTCCACCACCGCCGCTACATGCACCGCCAGAACCGCATCCTCCACCACACCCCCCTCCTCCACCACCGCATCCTCCGCCGTTGCACGTACCAGCCGCACAAGCGCCGTAGACACCCACTCCCATCGGCATATAGTATAGACCATACGGATACATGTAGGGCTAAGTCACATTAGCAAAGTCCTAGGACTTAAGAGTAAAAAATTGCGGAGATACATACCGACATGTACATCATACCGTAAGGGTATGGCGACGCATACGCCATTCCGTAGTGGTTAGCAACAAACTGCTCCTTCGGCGGCACAGGTCTGCCTCGCTTGATAGCGCGTTTACATGCTTTTTCATAGGCCTCATCCAGCTGCTTCTTCCGCGCTGCAGCCAGCCTGTCTGCTATTTTCTTGTTCATCCCATCGGCAACCACGGGCACGGCGTTGTGAGCACTGATGTGCGCGCTGTTACTAGGCGGACAGAACTGCGCTGCACCACTGCTGTAGAACTCATCGGATATTTTGTCATGCTTTGAGGTCCTTTTGAAGAGGCTGCTGGCTGGGTTTACGTGCTTGGCGCGAATGGCCTCGCAGTACCAGCAGGTACATTCGGAGTAGACTGTGCCATAGATCTTCTCATACTCCTTAGACGTCCATTCGAAGCCTTCGCTAAGCTTTTCCTCGTCAATCTTATCATCATGGTCGATGAAGCGACTAATTGTTATCTGTATTGAAAACAAGTAGTATTCTTTCGGGCTAAGCTGGTGCGTGTGCCAAGCAAGGTCAACATCTAGAGTTGGAACGGCCGTTTTGGTGGGGTTAGACGCCATAATGCGGAAGAAACGTTCGTATTTGATTATGAGACGCTCCATGGTGGAAAGAGCGGTTGGACTATGCAGCCAGTCAATCTTGTGCATCTTGTCCACAAAGGAGCCCTGGCGAATTACGGCCGAGCTGAGCTCCATAGAGAAGAGCGAGTGGTTAGTCCAATATCTTGACATCATGTGTCTCACGGCCAGGCGTTCGTCTGGGTACAGTGTCCCCCTAGTTGCATACCCATTGATTTTCGCAATGATAGACTTATCCTTTACAGCCTCCTCGATCAGGGCGCGAACATAGATCAAGTTGCCCGTCCGGCAAAATTGACTGCCATAGTCCTCGTCATTGAGGTTCAGAATCTGCGATCTCAAATGCTCCTTAATGAGGCGGTTTGGAAACGATTGCGGGACTTTGGTAAATTCATGTTCACGCAGAGTGATCGGCGTCCCTCCTTTCCCTGGGATGACAGTGCCACCCATAGGGTAATCGGATCGCAATAGGTCCTGAGCATCTCGTTTGAATTTTGAGACTCTCAAAGTATCGTGGGTGATGTTCAGGTTGCATACTGGGCACGACTCCCGAAGGTCCGCCTCCGCATAGCCGTGACCCACATACTTCATGTCCCAATTGTGGCGGGCTGATTCATCCATGGAGGCTGTTGTCCAAGGGATGGATTGGTGAGTCGAGCAACGCGGACACTTCAAGGACTTCACGGACGCCTCGTCTAAATTGCTCCACGGCCGATTTGTTGCAGAGGTCCATTTGGTTTTTGAAATTTCGGTGACTTCGTAGTGGAAGTTGTCGTTGATGGAGTCATTGACGGCTTTCCATGGCATACCGGCATACCAGGTATCTCTAAGTCCGAACCGCATACAGTCTTCTAGATAATTACGAGGGTTGAGCATGAAAGAATGCCAAACCATGAGAACATCTGTATATAGTCAGTGACAGTTGGCCAATGCAATCAAGCAGTGGGTATTACCTAGAGGTGGAAGCATATCGCGGGTCCATACCCATTTGACTATTACGAGGGTTGAGCATGAAAGAATGCCAAACCATGAGAACATCTGTATATAGTCAGCGACAGTTGGCCAATGAAATCAAGCAGTGGGTATTACCTAGAGGTGGAAGCATATCGCGAGTCCATACCCATTTGACCGGCTTCCAGCCAAGGTCATTAACATACTTATTCAATGCAGGCTCGTTAACAAATTTATTCCACATTTGAAGGTTCGAAAGATCGGATGTACGTAGTCTCGAAACACCCAGTGATGGGCCTAGGCTATTGCAGAATGCCTTGTCCATCGGGGTGAGGACCTTGGTCCACCACGACTCAAATCGATCCGCAGCTCGTGCCACGTACAGCGCCCATCTCTTTTCCCTAATCTGAGCCAAGGCCTCGAGTCTCTTGATCGTAGCCGGTTGGTCTCCAGCAACAGATTCCTCTGTGCCCGGAGCCCGACAATCAAATAACCCAAAGGCCCCATCAGTATATGCAACCTCGTCTTTGAGCGCATAGAATGCCTCGAGGAGCTTGAGGTGCCCCAAAGTCTCTTCGGGAGTAGGGAGGCCATTTGCGCTCTCCTTGATTTTAAGATTTGAGAAGGCCCACGCAATGTCAGGCTGGGCCCCAGGAGCGGCATTCCCGTTCCCTGCGGCCGCGGTCATCATCTCCGCCTCGGTGAGGTTGGTAGGGTTGTCATTTGTGGGGGTATATATCGGAGGCGCTTGGGCGACAGAGTCATGAGCTTGGCCATTCTGTACATTTCTGCCACCGGTTTGGCTTGGGGCTACAGTTTGTGAGTTGCCATTGGAGTTGTCACGCTTGATGAGTGACATGTTGGATAGTCGTGGCTTTAGGCACGCCAAGAGCGAGAACACGCGCGACCTTTTTGTCTCAGTAGAGTTCTACAGGCGACAATAGCGAGGCAGGCACCAACAGATAAATACTTTATTTGTTGGATGAGATGGCAGAGGGAGGGATGGGCCGGCCGTGGCTGCAGCTCAGCTCAGCCTCACAAATAAAACAATGATAAATGAAGGGCGGGATGTCGGAACAAGTCAGCCAGCCGTCAGCCTTGCGTTGGCGCTTATGGGCAATCTGCGATACAGCTCAAGCGGCAACCACGTTTCCATGCGATATGATGAGAATGTTCGGGGTTACGGGCGCCTTTGGGTTGGTTTTGAACTCTGAGCGTATTCAAGCTTTGTCTTGGCGGGTAGGCTGTCAATCGGTCCACTCTACGGGCCTCGGAGATCCTTCGGATGCATGGCGGGTGGTGTTTTGGGTGTTCTTGGGAGGTGATCTTGTTGACGTCCGTGATCTTTAATGTATGGCTTTGAAAAATCTTGGTATACTTGGTATTCTTAGTATTCTTGGTGTTATGGGTCGAGTGGACAAGGCAGACCGACAGGCAGGGCTGTAGATCCATAGGATGCAATGGGGATGCACACGGGTCGAAGGAAGTACTTTTGGTGGCGTCATGTCTGTCCCTACTGAGCTATTCTAAACGAAATGTCGGGGAGGCGCAGCCGCCGTGAATAAGCATCACGTGGATGCCCAACTGCTCCTTTCTCATATTGATTCTCACATTACAACTGTTCACAGTCACTCTCACCGCTACATGTCGGGGAGGCGCAGCCGCCGTGAATAAGCATCACGTGGATGCCCAACTGCTCCTTCTCATATTGATTCTCACATTACAACTATTCACAGTCACTCTCACCGCTATCATTACAACTATTCACAGTCACTCTCACCGCTATAAAACAATTGTGATGTTCGCCATCCCCAGTGGATGAGTAAGAACCGAAGCTGAGCAAAGCAAAGCTTCAGTGCACACATAATGACAACTTATGAACCGCGTAAGAGGCGTCACTCAATTAGACCTCAATCTAACGCATGACTGCCCCGACAACTCGTAGGAAAATTTCGCATGGCGCAAGTCCTTGATGGGTGACATGGCACGGTATACTATTCTCATCTCCAACCCCCTCCCAACAAATTATATTAAGGAGTATAGCTTCTTCGCCTTCTCATGGAAACACCCCCAAGTGATTGACCTGTCCTACCGCAACCACATGAGTCAGGCGTACACCAGTGAACTGCACCTTTTATTTACTGGGTTGCCTGCCCGCTTCCATGCTACTATTAAGAGATGCATAGACTCAGTAGAGGCAATTATTTCTTTGCCTATGGTTCTACTCCACCAAGACTTTGGAGACTCCAATATTATGGCCGACGAGACAACGTGCCATCTTGTCAGCGTTATCGACTGGGCCGAAGCGGAAGTAGGCCCCTTTGGATTAAATCTCTCTGCGATAGAAAGTATATCAGGGAAACTCCACTTGCGAAACGGCTGGAGCCGGTACGCGGACTATAATATCTTCTAGGACATGTTTTGGAACTCAATCAAGCAGGATGTGGGAGAAGTTGCAGAAGATGACCTGCGGACCATCAGGCTCTCGAGGATTACAGGATTATTTCTCATCCATGGATTTATTAGCCGCTCTGCTAATGATTCAAAACCCATGTCCCGATTGGCGATGATGAACAGTGGCGCTACAATATGCTCTCGCTGGACGGGTTTCTCATATATCCAAAGACGAGATTTGAAGGCTTAAATTAGATGTACATGGGGAGTATGGTAAGTACTGTGTGCTAAATATCGCCTATAACATACAACCTGTTATAGTGGTGACTGTAAATTATCTTGTCCGATAAGTTTCGTTCTATAAGACCCCATTTGAACCTATAATATAGAGTAGTTCACCCCGTATCACATCACTGTATCCACCAAATCGTCGCCGATTAAATTTAAAGGCCCCCGAAACGTATTATCACTGCATTTGCATATTTGGATTTACTGTGTGCTAAATATCGCCTATAACATACAACCTGTTATAGTGGTGACTGTAAATTACCTTGTCCGATAAGTTTCGTTCTATAAGCCCCATTTGAACTTATAATATAGAGTAGTTCACCCCGTATCACATCACTGTATCCACCAAATCGTCGCTGATTAAATTTAAAGGCCCCCGAAACGTATTATCACTGCATTTGCATATTTGGATTCGATCCTCTATTCCCAGGAGCCGCACAAGATCTACCGCAGCATTCATAATATGCAGTAGAACGAACACCCAAGCATCTTCCTAGATACTTGATAAAGCTCGTTTTTATACCATTCACCATCGGCACATATGCGTCTTAACGCCCCCGGACATCCATCCAACCATCCCAAACTAGCTTTTCAAAGGCCTCATCAACCCTCAGCACCAAATCCATCTGGCCATCCCGTCCACCATAGCTATGTAGACGCGGTATACATCTCCAAGCAACCCAGCCCCTTCAACCCGACAAGCTCTGAATCAATGACACGTTGTCGCCCTTCAACAAGATCCTTCCTGGAAAATAGTCAGCATCTTTATCCATTTGTATCGCCCACACCAACGGCATCCATACCTAGCGGCCTCCTCGTCTCCGTATCATTCGTCTTCGTGACCTGCCCGACCTCGATCGCATCGTCGATAACGAGGTTCATGAACTCATCGAATCCCTGTTTCTGTCAGTAGACGTACAAAGCCTCGTGTGGTATATGCAAGACTGACCCTGATCTTCCCCTCAATACGGATGGCGATTTGCTCGTATAGCCAAATTGACACTGTGGAATTCTGCATATGTCAGCATTGGAACGTTAATAGCGCGTAGAGGGTGTTTGCTGATGCCATCCCGTGCGGCTTCGAGGGGTATAGCTCCGAATCAGCAGTATGGTATCCAACATATGTAGAGGATTGGTGTATTCGTCCACCTCCCCAACAGAAGCGCGACGGAATCCCCCCACTTCCCAATCCATCCACATAGCGACTATCCCGCGATCCAAAGCCACGCCCCAACCATTGCGCCCCATACGTCACGAACTCTGCACTCACCGTCTGTAACAGCTTGAAAATCATGTTGCTGTACACTCGTTAGCGCACGCTCCTCAATCATAAAACCGCATTCGCGCAGCGCTCACGACACGCTCTTCCGAGCTACCGCGGCTGCAAAGAAGGGGAGAGCAGGAGTAGAACATACATAGGCGGCAACAAAACCCTGCGCCCACCACCACCTCCTCCACCGCGTCCGGTCATCTTCACTGGTATATCTTTTCTTTCTTGTGGTTACAACAATATCTCGCGCAGAGTATAAATGCGCGCGTCGATCTGTTGAGAGGAGAGTGGCACGAGGTTGTTGAGGCTCGTGGATGGGTAGGTGGGGGATAGAGAGGTGGGAGGGATCAGAGCTCTAGATGCGTGTGGACTGAAGTTGCGTTTGAAGCTCGGGTGATGCGGCCGCATTAAAGGAAATCTCGGATAAACAAAATTCCGCATTCGGGGAGGAAAGACCGATATCAGTCAGATCCACCCCTCCACCCCTCCACCCCTCCACTTCCACCACCCCCCTCTTGGCTCAAATAAGGGAAAGCTTTACTCTAATGTGCCTGTCAACTACGTATTATGTATGTATATATGATGAGCTAAATTGAATAATGCACATGTGGTTTTAAACTACTCATGTACAAAGTACGAAATAAGCTTATATCCCCTTAGAGCTAGATTTACGGGGTTGTGCATCCACCCATCTTCTAGAAACAAAGCAAAAGTGTCTCCACTATTGCGAGACTTGTAGTTCTCATGGAGCAGGTGCGACAGGATTAACAAAGGCCAAATTGGCTTAATAAATAGCATACTAGTCTAAAGTTGTATAAATATATGAACCTCCCATTCGTTCCACGTTCCACATCTCTCATCTCCTTCTCGCCACAATTAGGCGAGCCAGAACCATGCCCGCTGGAGGAAATTCCTGGGAACGCGCTCGACCTCCAGCGCAGCCAGCTCATCCATCTCCACCTTGCCTGTGATGATGTCGATCTCCGAGATGGGAATGGCGAATGGAGTGCGGAACCAGACCTTGTGTCCGACGTACAGCACGACGAAGATGGGCAGGGTAATGTACGCTGCGAGGAAGTCGGACACATTGAAATGGCCCGGAAAGAAAATCTGAAAGCCATTGGTGATGGTTAGGAGCGAGACGATTACGAGCACAACGTAAGTTGCGTATGGCTGTAGCGGCGTGCGATATGGCAGCGTGTGCAGCAGGCCGTGGTACTCAAAGGCGGCGCGGAAGCGCAGGTATGTGATCATGACGACGATCCAGGCGATGAAGCCTGAGATTGTGCTGATGTTGACGAACCAGTTGAACACCGTGATACCCGTGTTGGACACGTTGAGATACGCTAGCAGCGAAAACGCCCATGTGAAGAGCACCGCGAGGTACGGTACACCATTCTTGCTGGTGCGGTCGAAAAACTTGGGTGCCTGGCCCGTCAGTGACATCGAATATAGCACACGCGAGCCGGAGTACAGAAAGGAGTTGCCCGCTGACCAGGCGGATGTCAGGACGGCAGCGTTGATGACGTGGTTGAGGCCCCTAATTCCAGCCATTTGGATGCCAATAACGAAGGGACTCGCGGCAGCGTTACCCGCGCCGCCTAGTCGGTCGTTGTCGGAGCTCACAATGACACCGATGATGAGGGATCCAAAGCCGTAGAAGATCGCGAGACGCCACACGAAACGCTTGGCGGCCTTGGGGATGTTGCGGCGCGGGTCGACAGTCTCACCCGCAGCGATGGCGATCAACTCGGGGGAGGTGATGAAGGCGAAGCCGGCCTTGACGAAGGCGTGCCAGTAGGCCAGGAACTTGCCCGTATCACCAGGTGTCCTGTATTCTTTAAATGCGCCAGGCACCTTCCAATACCTGAACCCGAGCCGGTCGTGATTTGGTCCGCCACCGAAGAAGAGGACGATGCCGAGGATGATGAGACCGAGGATGGTGATGAGCTTAATACTGGCGAACCAGAACTCGGCTTCTCCGAAGAAAGAGACGGCGATTACATTGAGCAGCAGGACGATGAAAAGGACCATTGTGATCCATACTGCGACGTGGACGGGGGCTTCCCAGTAGTCGAGAATGATCGAGGCAGCGCTAGCCTCGGCAGCGACCAACATTGCATATGCGTACCAGTAGTTCCAGCCAGCGGCAAAGGACAGACTGGGGTCTACGAAACGGTCTACAAAGTAGGGAACAGAGATACCCTTCATGGGCAGGTAGGTGACCATCTCAGCGAGATTATTCATGACACACCAGACAACACCCATCATGGAGAGGTAGGCCATGAAGAGGGGCGCGGGGCCCGTGTCGGCGAGGATACTGCCGGAGCCTATGAAGAGACCGGTTCCAATGGCACCACCTATGGGATGTCAGTGATGGGCTCAGGTGAGAAATGGCAATTGGAGGGCATACCCAAGGCGAGAAATTGGATGTGACGACTCTTCAGGCCACGCTCGAGCTGATTCTGGCTATGGGTGAGATTGTATTCGGGATTGGTGGTGAGAACGGTGCCCAGCTCCGTCTCCTCGGCGCTGGGGCCATCGTCTTCGCGCTTGAAGTCCTGCATGTCGCGTGTGAGGAAGTTGAAGAAGGAAGAGAAGAAGAAGAAGAAGAAGAAGAAGCCGGAGTTGGGTTGAAGAAGGAAGAGAAGAAGAAGAAGAAGAAGAAGAAGCGATTACCCTCGAGAAGGCTCGCGAGTGATTAGTTACACGGATCATCATGGGCTAAGCTGGAAGCGGGGCGTGATCAACGGTGATGCAACTATACAGCGGACTAACGTAGGAGAAGGAGCGTTGAGGAGGGTAAACTGGAGACGAGGCTGGGATGTAATTGGGGACTATACTAAAGGCGGCAAGGCCAGTCCCTGCTTTCAGCAGGGACTTAGCAGGGACTGAGTGTGGGGTTGAGGGGATTTGTCTCGACGACTCACTACTGTACTTACAGTGGTCCGTACTTGCAGCAGAATAGAACGGCCGAACGCCTTGCATCGCAGCAAGGCACCGGATGGGGGGCACAGATGAAGGGGGTGTGGAGAGGCGGAAAACGGTGGGATGGCCGAGTCGCCGCCCTCCTCGCCGCCCCCACAATGAACCGCATCGTCACCGTGCATACAACGACACTGGGTAAGCAGCCGGCAAGTGGCGGCCACCACTGTCATGTTGGTCTCGTGTTGGTCACGGGGTGGCGTTGTGGTAAAGTTGTTCCTGTGCAAGTTATGTTGCATTCGGTCAGCCCGCCGAATGTACTAGTACCAAAACACACTAGCGCAGCCTAACACAAAGTTGACGGTTAGCTGCGGCGTGGAGGTGGAGAAAAGCAAGAAGAGGGGAGAGGAGGGGAGTTACGTACTGGAGGGTGAAGTGGAGACAGGTTGGAAGGGACGACGGTGGTTGGTGGATGAGTAAGCGGACGGCCGTGGCGCAGATGCAACCATACCCAATAAAGCAGGTGAGGGGTACACTACCGTACTAGCGTGGATTTGGTGGCTTTGGTGGCTTTTTTCGTTTCTTGGAGAG